>JACEVL010002154.1:0-20679 GCA_020284085.1 Aporrectodea caliginosa
TTATTACCCCATGGTAAACGGATTCATATTGTCCGTTTTTGCCGCAATGTGTGATGAAGAGCTTTGTTCTCGGATGACCCAGAATGTCCTGCTGTGGAACCCAGGTCTCAATCCTAGCGTTACCAGGGATGGTCAGATTGTCCGTATTCTCAAATTTCCATAAGATTCTGTACCCTTCCAGACGACCAAAGGCAGTCACAAACTTCACCGCCATATTTCTAGGCAGAGTCTTCGCCATGGATCCAAAAGTCACAAGAATGGAACCGTGACTGGAACCGTTCAGAAAGTCATGGAGATCCTTCGAAATGTTTCTTGCGGGTCTTGTCGTCAGCCCACCGATGTTGATGACATTGGGCATCGTGGGTCTCGGGTAATCGAGAACAATGTCACGACCGATCATAAAAAGTTGAGACTGTCGAGACAAGTCCTCCAACGAGTCGATATGCCCGTACTTGCTATAAGCTTCTTTGATGTCTGCAGGTAGTTTTGTAGCCAGGTACCCAGTCCACATAAAAAGTTCGGCCAGAGTGTTTTGAATTCGCTGCTTGAAATCCATTCTTTCCGTGAAGGAAGTTAGAGAACTTGGAACGAAGGAAGTCAACCATGGAACAGGAACAAATCGGGGTTCGAGCAGGTCAGTGTAGGTCACCCATGGAATGCGAAGACGGAATGGAAGTAGGTAGAAGCAGTGGGTCAGAAAATACCCATCAACAACGGCTATGTCAAATTTCTCATTCTCAAGCGGTTTGATCGTGTCTTCGCTATTCAAGAGAAGCTGCCTGCACTCAGACTGC
Organism: Aporrectodea caliginosa; assembly: GCA_020284085.1. Lineage (NCBI taxonomy): Eukaryota > Metazoa > Annelida > Clitellata > Crassiclitellata > Lumbricidae > Aporrectodea > Aporrectodea caliginosa. The sequence continues at coordinate 795 of JACEVL010002154.1, forward strand.
ATGAGTCCGTTGGCCATTTTCAGCAACGCGTGTTGCGACTCCTTGTTTATGGACCGTCTCACCAATATATCTAGCATTTCATCGTAACTCGCATCGAGACCAAATATCTCCGGCGTCTTTCCGTGATAGAGGACAGTGTGAAATCTCTCGCTGTCTGCAGACAGAATTTCTGTCTTTGGCAAGTTGTCGTTGAACAAGAAATGTACTCGGTGACCTCTTACCACTAGCTCATCGGCCACGGCTTTTAAACAGAAGAGATGACCTTTCTGTGGTGTCGCTACCATCAGTATCCGATGGATTCGGATTCCAAGGAGGCCAGCAGAAACAGAAGCCCAGTCATGGGCAACCAAACGCTGCCAGTTATTCTCGAGGTCATGTCTGCGATGTGGTTAGGATCGTCTCTCCGTTACTCCGAGTAATCTGCGTATTAGAAGCAATAGCACAGCATTGAGGCGTTATTACTTTAGAGTCATTGACTGTTAACTGTGTATGTTTGGGAAACCGAGTAATAAATTTTCTTGCAAGTGACAATAGTTACTGCAGAACTCTGGAATTTATAGCGAACGCCAATGGAACCGGAATCTAGATTTGAATGCTACTCACGACTATAAATGAGCGAGTTAGCTGAAAGTAAATTGTTTGCTATGGATTCTTCTGAGTTCTTTCTATGGCCTCTGATGCCATTAGTTGCTGTATTTTACCAAAATATTACAATATTCTGTCATTAGAAGTATTGTATTGAATTGGTTTGTACTTCGTGAGTAAAAGAATGCAAACAGTAGTCATTAATAGTTTTGAACTGAAATGTTATAACGACAACATATGGAGTGCTAGAAGATTTAATATAGCGACTAAAATAGTTCAAAAGTATTGAAAGCGTCGGTGAAATCTAGTTTCACCAAAACATGATCGCTGTGCATCTCATTGACGAATCGACGCATCGCATGGACCGCGGCCTCACAGCCACCGGATACCCCAATTATACCCAACTGGAGCGGTGTGAAGTGAGATAAAAAACCTAGCCACTGCATATTTGTTGGCGCATTTGGCCGCCAGCCTTCTCCAAACATAACCAACTGCTATTGGCCTCAAACCACCCGAGTTTTTGCTGAGGGAAATAATACTGCCTAAAGACAATATCGGTCTAACCTCGGGCGACAACTCGCCACGTAGGAGCAGGTTCACAAATGCGGTTAAGGCCTTAATAAGCCGTCTGCTCCGGCTCACTATGACCAACCAAGTCCAGCAGGTGCCCGGGTCTGAAGCCATCGGCTGAACCGACCGGGAAGGAATGAACCGCCGATGGAAAACGAGGTGTCTTACATAATTATGTCTTGTAAGGTGGTTGTGAGGGCCTGAGCGCAAGCCTGGCGGGCTCCCTTGCATATAATACTTGAGGAGGGCCTTGGACCCTCGGGTGTGACATACCCTCACCAAGATCCCCTTAGCACCCGGCCCCCGCGGAACTAGCAGCACCCCAGGATCGTCGTCGGTCAACCGTGACTGGTCGTCACCGCCAGCCCCGTCAGCCCATCATTGGCCCATTCCCACGGGGGTCCGGTCTCCGTGCCGTGCCTCCAGTGGTGGGCGGTTTGAGCCGGGGCATGGGTTGTTTCTGGGGCCATGCAAGTGGACGAGACCGTCTTTATGATGGAATTGTCTAGAAGCCATACAGTGGTTGCAATTGCCCTTTGCCTTACTTGTTTTGACTCGTTGAGACATCACATTGTATGACCTATTTATTCCTACTCTGGTCCTAGTCTGCTATTAATTTATGCGTGAACTAAATAGAAACTCTTAACACTGACATACCAAAACAGTTCGGAGTCCTTTGTCTCAGAAGAAAGAACTAATCAATTCAAAAAATGATTTTGTGTGACTTTCTATTCCTACTCTGCTCTCAATCTGCTGTTATTTTCTGCACGAACTAAATAGTGTCCCTAACTCTGAACACCGAAAATGTGTCTCACAAGACAGAACTGATCAACCGAAAGAAATAATTTACCTGCGACAAAAGAAGGACGAAAGTGAACAACTCGAAATCCGGAACGTGAAAGTCCAGGCAAAGGCTAGTTGGAAAGAAACGTTTACGAACCCTTGTTAAGATTATAATATTTTCGTTTATTCAAACAATCCGGTTGACAAACCGCAACCGGTTACAGTGTACAATTATGCAATTGATACAATTCACAAGAACACAAATGACAGAAGACATAAATCTTAACTACTAACAGAACAGACAGCCTGCAGCGCTAATAGCAGCCAGCAAAGCAAATCCGCCCAACGGGGGCTCGAACTCGGTACCTCTCGGTCTGTGTGCCAGATGTTATCCAATGGGCCACGGGATTCGAGCCAAGCATACGATAAACACGAGCCTAAGTAAAACTCGGTCTGCGAATGTAAGCAGACCGCACCTGAACGGGTGAGCGTGTCTATAGACTGTGTATGTGGACGAACAAGGCGACCATAATTTTTTTATGCATGAACCCAAACTAACCAAAAGAACGAGAAATAATGTTAAGAAAACAACCCTCTCTCCCGCGGAAATGATTAATACAAATCAACGTTCCCACAAAGACTGAAAAGAAGGGTGAAAACGTTAGAACGAGATAAATTCCTGTGTGACAGAAATCAGACGTGTCTCCCAGACGAGGCCATTTCAGTCATTATCATTATTATTATCATTGTTATTATTATAAATTTGAATCAATTTTGCGGCTTTTTAGCGATAGCCAGTTTAAAATAATGATCACGTACTCATAAAGTTGGCCATACAGTTGGCTCCTTTAATTTCCATCGTTTGAAGCAAGGCTGGTCAGTGTTGTTTGAACTGCACAAACCTGTTGTTAAATTTTGTGCAAGAACAACATCCAGTTCATGCTCATCCTAGACTCGTTGTTTCACTCTCACTTCTATTCAACCTAATGCTTGTGCATGGCCGAGTCCCAAAAAGTCTTGGTTTGGGCATAGTCATTCCCTTGGGGAAAAGGGTCTACCTTAGATAATGGCACTAGTGACAACTATCGAGGCATCACATTAAGTTCAAATTATCGAAACTCTTTGAAATGTGCATCCTGGAGCATAATGGCAGCTATTTATTCACTTATGATTTGCAGTTTGGATTCAAAAAGGGATTGGGATGTTCACATGCAATCCTTGCAGTTGGTGCAGTGGAAGACTACTCTACAAGTCATGGGTCCACTATCAACTTATGTGAATTGGACATGTGTCAAAGGTTTTTGACAAAGTTAATCATTATGCTTTGTTCAATAAGCTAATAGACAGACAGGTTCGTCGTGAAGTTGTAACCATCCTTGTAGCCGGTATAGTCTCATTGCAGCCTTTGTGAGGTGGGAGAATATGTTATCAAGCATGATAACTCTACCCTGTGAAGTTAGGCAAGGTGGTGTTCTATCTCAAGTTCTGTTTGCTGTTTATGACAACGACATAATTGAAAGCTAGGTCGATACAGCCATGGGTGTAGAATTGGGGATACATACCTAGGTGTGTCATGTATACAGACGACCTTATTTTATTGTCAGCATCCCTGTGTGATCTCCTTGCTATGGCTGACATTTGCTCTGTTGAGCTAGAAAGTATTGACATGAAGCTAAATGCAGCCAAATCTCGAGTGATAAGGATTCACTAATACGTGTAAGAACATCAGTGGCAACGGAGTAGAGATCAGTTATGTGAACAAGCTAAAATATATGTTTTCTGGTTGTAGCCAAGTCATTTAAACTTAGTCTGCATGAAATGTGCGTGAAGTTTATGGGTCATTTAATTCGTTGCATAGCAAATGCTACAAGTTTAGTTATGACCTGCGCCCTAGACCACACCACTTCACACTCCCTGAAAAAGATGACACTAACTTTATACCTAGGATAATATATTGACGATAACTCAATTTTATGTTAACTTCTCGACACTGTTATTACCTCTATTGTCACTGCATGCGGTTTGTCAGTCAGGTTTCAATAAACGAATATATATATATAATATATATACAAGTTATATATATATATATTACACATATATATAACTTGTTTTGTTGCAGCTGGTTAGTGCCACCGTAAACCGTTTCTCCTCTATGGAATGTACGCTGTTAGCATTACCAACAGTGAGCTGAACTCCTTATAGTAGCCTACACTTACAGCTCTGCTATATGTAAAATTTTCAAAATTCATAGCAGTGTTGTATCGGTACTGCACTACATGCATGAAACTAATAATTAATTATTAAATACTGTTGGTTTCCAGACGACTGCGCTTTATGCCGGCCGCATGACAATGAGGTTGTCAGATCAGTATGTGCTTTTCTAAGACACTATAAGTGATTGAGTCTTTTGTTGCTTTCATATTCGTTTTGTGCTGTGCTACCCATGTCTTGGTGAATTTAAGATTTATATGTATATTATATATATACATATGTATTATGTAAATGTGGTGAATTTTAGACTGATATAACTTGTTAAGGAAACTTGGACTGTGCTATATTTTTAATTCATATCGTACAGGCATGCGGTCTAAATTCGTCTCTCCTCTACAAATACATCTAAGCTTCAGGATACCCTAAGCGCTGCATGCCAGTGTGATTCTCGTTAACGACAACGCTAACGAAAATGTTCGTTCACGAAAATAAAATGATTTTGTTAACGATAACTCTAACTATAACTAAAAAATAGCATTAACTATAACTATAACTATAACGAAAATAACACAAACGAAATTTCATTGTTATTTTCGTTAATACAAAAAATAATAAAGTGCAATATCGACAAACATGAGGACGTGACAATGCGCTACAGCTAATAACCTATGTTCGTCCTGGATTCTGCATTTTTGAATAATTATTGTAGTAGTGGCGTATTTTTTGTTATTAAATTTAGCTAATTTGTAAAGGTTTCTACAGCGATTGAGACTCAGGTTGACTAGGGCAAATTAGCAAACTTAGTAGTCATAGCAATTTTGTAGTCAAAAATCAAAATGTATCTAAAGTTCTTGAGCAACCGCAATTGTGGGAATGTTGTCTGCAGTCATTTCACGTATGAATCAGTCACAAATAAAAGTTCATGTATCGTCAGCGTTGTTAATATTAATGAGGGTAAGTTATGTGGCTGGCTCACAGCCGGTGAAACCACGACTAATCAACTCAATCATCTCAAGTATCACCATCCACCTACATATAAAGAAGTCTACTCTGTGCTGCAGAGAGTGATATGGAAAGAGGTGCATACTTTCTACTCTTAGACTAGGTGTCATTGTATAGAAATATTTCTATCTGTCATGTATGTGATCAAAGTGTTTCAAATAGCCGCGCCGCTGATGCAATATTTAGTACTACGAGACTGAGGAATTTAAAAGATTGAGTGTCGTTACAGCTTATACAATTATCGTAAGGGTAAAATTTATTCTTTATTTTACAAAGTGAAAACAGTAGCCTATTTAAAAACTGAGTAGCAGATCACTCTGAAATAACTACCCCCAATCATCAGAATTTATGATGTTTTAGCATCAAGGTAACGTGTAGCTTATACCGAAAACCGAATGCACCATTTCTTCAAAGCCTTTCGCAGCAGTAAGCAAATTTGTAACGCGTCTATGTATGCACAGCTGCTGCGACTGTAGGCATATTCACGTAGCCTTATGATAACTATAGGCAGTAACTAAAATTAACTAAAATAAAACGCCAGTAACTATAACTTTAACTATAACGAACAAATAATACTAACTATAACTGTAACTATAACCAAAATAAGAAAAAATTAACTATAACTGTAACTAAAATAAAATATGTAAGGAGAATCACACTGAGCGCTGCCGCCCGCCTCATAGGGGCATTGCAAAGTTCGACCATATGTACTCTTTTATCCGTGTCTCCCTCCACCGGCTACCCATCCGCTAGCGCATTCAATTCTAGCACGGTAGTGTCGAAGAAAAGCAGATGGCGTTCCCGCGTTGGACAGCTATCGAGAGTCTTTGGAACAGGTAGCTTGTTCTGAGTGGGTCATGGGTTGCATCGGTCAACCTTCGTCCTAATTCCAACACAAAATCCAGTCCTTCTGCACTCCAAGAACCGCTAGACTCCAATGCCACCGCCACAAAAGCATGTGTTCCGTTGATTGTGGCATATTTCGATCTTTTGGCGGCGGCTGCCCGATTTGCGGCCTCCCCTGCTCCGGTTGATGTTGCTGCGAGATGTGATGTCGCAAATATGTCCGAAACGGTCACGTCCCATGTGAGGCACCTTCCGCATGACCACGGAATAAGTGTCACGCCGTCCGGTCGTTTACAATCTTCTCTGGTGAGGCCCAACGGTTCTTTCTGAGCAGGGATGTTCGCCATACTATACCGTTCAGCATGTTGTGTCGTTGATGTCTGCCAGCGTTCTTTCTGCAGGCCAGACCGTGGAGTCCTCTGGCGTCGACTCTCTGGCCACAGTGACACAGATGTGGTTCACATAGTGCCGTTCCAAGTCGAATTCCAACCGCGATCCTTATTACTTCGTCAGACAAGCGGAGACACAATGCTGTAGCGTGTGCGGACATCTGCCCGTCAAATATATTGATGGGCAGGACTAGGACCCGATGGCGTTATAAGTCTGCAGGAGGTTCCCTAGTACGTACGGCGTGTTCTATCGACAGCACTAGCGGACATCTGCCAGTCAAATAATATTAATACAAAATATGGACAGCATAGGACGCGATGGCGTTATGAGCCTGCAGGAGGTCCCCCTAGGACCTACCGCGTGTTCTAGCGACAGAGCTGCCTGGTTTAACCCATCAAATACATCAATGGAAAATCCTTAAATGGATGTGTCCCTATGGCGTTTAATTTCGCCACACAAATTGTCCATCCTTTATTTTACCTGATCTACCTTCTAAGAAATAATTGTAGTCTTAATGTATTTACAGAAGTCTGCGTTTAGAATGTCCAGCTTTCAAACAAAATTAGGCCTACATGCAAGGTTTTAGCCAATTATGAACCTTTTTTGCCTGGATCATATGCTAGTGTGACTCATTTAATATCTCTTACTGAAAATTCTGATGCATATACTGAGAGACAGATTTCTGTTTGACAGCAGGAGAGGAAGAACTCGTGGGTAACAGTAAACGTTTCGAGAAAGCCACTTACATTATGATTCTGATACAGTAGATTGCATTTATCTTTTTTCCGTCAACAATCACACCACGGTGTAGGCTCGTGATTTTCAGCTGGAAAAAGCTTTACATTACCAGGTATTTTAACACTTCCAACCTGGTGGGAACATTATGGTGCAGGATAATCCGTGCATGCTATAATCGGTTGCAACAAATATTAGTACCAGATATTCTGCTGTTTAGATAATCTGTTGGCAATGGGGCCACCAGCACAAAACTGTAAAATTAATATGAAAGGCTACAACGAATATTATTAACTGCGATGAACGCTCTTGTTAAACTATTTTTGGTTCAACTCGTTACACTCAATATTTCACTAACAACCTGAACAGCCTTTGAAACAGGTTTATGAGACATTCTCAAGATTGTAATTGTTCAGTTATCATTACAAAAAAGCAAAAATCTTTGACGTGCTATCACTTAATTCTTTTTCAGTTTATCATTCTGTCCACGTTTCAGCATTTTTCCATATACCCATAACCCTAATTTCCAGGTTAGCAACACAACACTGACAACACTAAGCATAAGCGTAGCAAAGACGTCCAACAAGAAATACTGGAAGATGTTGAGATCCTTTCCAGCTGATTGGAGATGATCGGAACCGAATTTGATGACGTGTTCGATCCAGTAGGCTGCTCTCTCCGCCGGTCGCTGTGGGGCGCTGCGGAAGATTTCTGAAGCGAGAGAGACGCGGTCTTTGTAGCTCGGGTTGGTTAGCACTTTGACAATGTTATTGTATAAATCATCAGAGGTAAAGTCGTGAATATTCATCGCGATTCCGTAGCCCTTGTATTCAATGCGCATGGCATTATACGGTTCCTCCGAGTGTAACGGGAAACCAATCATCGGAACCTGAGAAAGAAGTTGCATAACGTAAAGTCTTCAATATGACGATGTTTTAAACAGCAAGAGTAACAGGTTCTCAAAAGCAGTGCAACAGGAGCAACATGAATAGCCGGTGGCTTAACGAAGAATCTATCAATGTTAATAAATCTCTGGAGCCTACTACTGACAATACAGCTGTGATTTTATTCAAGTAAAACAGATTCTACAGCAGCTTTAAAAAACTTGCGTTTTGGTTCTTCTAAGAAAGGCGCATTAATGAGTCCAGAAAAATTTATACAACGATATCGTGGTTATATTTTACGGACAGAAAGAAGGTCTTTGAGTTTTCCTTGTCGAAACCGGTTTGGGGGGGGGGTGCAACAGAAAAGTAGGCATTGCTGTGAGATTTCCAGAAAACAATTCACATTTCCAATAAACTATTTCCATATAACAAACGAAATTATTAAAAGTAGGCCTAATTGAAATTTCTGTTAACTAATGCCATCTAGTTCGCTAAGGTTAATCAATCACCTCTAAGGAGGTAAAACAGGAAGGTGACCTGACCGACGTCCTAGGACGGAGGCACGGGCCCGACCTGGGTTGATTAACCAAAGACCTCCGTACCCACCTTCTCGTGGTGCGAACTGTTAGTAACCTCCCTGTAGAGGGGCGAACTGTTAGTAATCTCCCTGCAGGGGGGCAAACGAACGGGTACGGCAGGCAAAACCAGAGGAAGGCAATGGCAAACCACCTCTGTACTTTTGCCAAGAAAACTGCCATGGAAAGCACGAACTATGAACTGAGAGAGGCGACGAGAGATCGGAACGCATGGAGAAGGCTGACTATGGCGGTCGCTAGGATTCAGCGAATCGACGGCACAAGGTGACAAGGTGAATGCCATCTAGTGAACGAAGCTATAAAATGAGCATTGAGAAAAGTCATTTACTGAAACAGATGCCTGATAAATCGTACTTTTGTCCTGAGGTTACCAGGACTAAAATTCTATAGCAATTCATACTGATGAATGTCATTTGGATGAAGCATAGTGTATGATATTTCTGAAATTGAAAAGGGTTCATATTACCCCATGGTAGACGGATTCATATTGTCCGTTGTTTCCGCAATGTGTGATGAACAGCTTCGTCCTCGGATGACCCAGAATGTCCTGTTGCGGAACCCAGCTCTCGAGTCTAACATTAGCAGGGACCGTCAGGTTGTCCGTATTCTGGAATTTGAATAAGACTCGGTACCCTTCCAGACGACCAAAGGCACTCAGCAACTTCTCCGCCATACTTCTTGGCAGAGTTCTCGTCATGGTTCCAAAAGTCGCAAGAATGGCACCGTGACTTGAACCGTTTAGAAAGTCATGGAGATCTATCGAAATGTTTTTTGCGGGTCTTGTCGTCAACCCTCCGATGTTGATCATGTTGGGCATTGTTGGCCTTGAGTATTCCAGAACAATGTCACGACTACTCATAAACAGTTGAGACTGTCGTGCCAAGTCCTCTGGTGAGTCAAAATATCCGTACTGACGGTAGACATCGTAAATATCGGCTGGTAGTTTTGTAACAACGTACCCCGACCACATGAAAAGTTCGGCCAGAGTGTTTTGAATTCGCTGCTTGAAATCCATTCTTTCCGTGAAGGATGTAAGAGCACTTGGAACGAAGGATGTCAGCCAGGGAACAGGAACATGTTGAGGCTCGATCACGTCGGTGTAGGTCACCCATGGAATATGAAGACGGAATGGAAGTAGGTAGAGGCAGTGGGTCAAAAAATTTCCATCAACAACTGCGATGTCAAATTTCTCGTTCTCAAGCGGTTTGATTGTGTCTTCGCTTTTCAAGAGAATCTGCCTGCACTCAGTCTGCAACAGTTCGTTAGCCATTCTCATCAACGCAAGGCCCGGCCCCTTGTCTATTGACATTCTCACCAATTTATCTACCAAGTCGTCGTAACTTGAATTGGGTGCCATGAACTCCGGCAGCTTCGCGTGATAGAGAACGAGCTGGAATGTCTCGCTGTCTGCAGACTGAATGTCCGTCTTTGAAAAATCGTCGCGGTACAAGAAGTGTACTCGGTGACCTCGTGCCACTAGTTCATCGGCCACGGCTTTGAAGCAGTAGTGATGGCTCTTCTGTGGTGTAGGTATCATCAGTATCCGATAGGACTCGGATTGAAAGGCTGCCATTAGGAGGAGAAACCCAGCCATAGGAAACCACAGGCTGCCAGTTATCCTCGAGTTCATGTCTTTGATTTTCTACAACTGAATAAAACTTCGATTTTAGGTCTCTTTTTGTTTGGAACAAGGTCTTGTAGACTGGTTATCGGTCAGCCAGGTAATCGGTATTTATCTGACAATGCATCTATGCACACAAATCTATGAAAAGTTGAAAACCTTTACCTTTTTATCTTTGTGGTGGTAAACACTTGCTTACACGTCATAGAACTATGTTTGGAATTTGCTGCTTGACGGTTGAAAGTTAATGCGAAGCGAATAAAATACAGACCATCATTTTGCCTATCTGTAATTTGTGTTGTTGATTTTAGAAATACTCTTAAACGTTGCAGTCTTTCTACTTAGTTCCTCGTGGCTTATGTGCTATGTCCGGAAGCAACCTCACGAAGTGAAACTACTCTGCGGCCATGAATGATCAGATGGTCTCTCTTCTGCGATCCGTTCTGCTGACCTAGTTGAGTCCTTCAAGGGAAAAGTAAAGACCTACCTTTCCACCACTGCTTACTCTGATTGATGGTTCAGATCTTTTGCAGGCGTCTCCGTTCACCTAGGCTTACTCCCTCGATGTTTTAGTTTTGTGTAAGTAAGTAAGTAAGTATATCCTTATTGAGCCAATTACTAATCGCATTCACTGTAGGTATACAATATGAAAAATGCAATCACGAGTAAATCATCCTCTTAATAAATGTATTGCGTGCTAGACTGTCTGCAACAGGTAGAGGTCCGTTATGCTTAGGTGGACGTAACGCTCTTACATCAGTTTTTACTGGGGCAGTTAGTCATGTAGAACATGGCCTTGATCTGCAAGAGCAGCCCCGAAGCGGCGGGTGTCAGCACTCTGGCATGGGGGTTCGAAGGAAGGTATCGCAGCCGGACCAGTCGCAGCGCCTGTAGGCCTGGCCGCAACTCGTGACCCACAAACCCCCACCAGGCCGGAGAGGCATTCAACATCCTGGTAAGAGTAGTCGCACGGACAACGTTAGAATTTTGCGTAGGCGCTCTCGAAATGGTCGTCGTTGTTTTTTGTTGTTGCTGTCATTGTTATTATTATTATTATTATTATTATTATTGTTATTATTATTATTATTATTATTATTAATATTATTATTATAATTATTACTATAACAAGAAAAAGGTATCTCTTCATAAAGCCAACAAACTCAATTGCAGAATAAATTGACTGTTTTCAATGTTTTTATAATAATAATAATACTAATAATAATAATAAATAATAATAATAATAATAATAATAATAATAATAATAATAATAATAATAATAATAATAATAATAATAATAATAATAATAATAATAATAATAATAATAATAATAATAATAATAATAATAATAATAATAATAATAATAATAATAATAATAATAATAATAATAATAATAATAATAATAATAATAATAATAATAGAGGTAGAGGTCCGTTATGCTTTTCAATGTTTTCTGTTGGCGAAAAGAAAGTGTGGAGTCTAGAAAGAAGTTTATGCAAATACTGTTTTACGACTAACACTCTAAGCTGTTCAGGCCTACCTCTCTAACAGTGGATAGGCTTAAGCATTTAGTATACTCAGTGGCGTAACGAAAGGGGCAGAGGGAGGTAACCGTCCTCGGGCGCAGCACAAGGGAGCGCAAAATTAGCTTTCAAGTTTCAGCGGTAAACAGTACTATGGCAAGAACGATTAAAAGTCACGGAGAAAATGTGAAAGTGGCGCAGTCATCAACTCTTGCCCCTGGGCGCCGAAACCCTTCGTTACGCCACTGAGTAGGCTATACTCGTTCTGCGTATGCCATTCCGTTTCCTATCTTTTTCGCAATCTCCTGCTATCTCAGATGTATACACGTAAGTTATACCTACTTCCTGACGTCAATTGCCAGAGAATTTGAACTCCGATGAAATGAGCCTCACGTAATAATCGGCAACGACTTCAGACCGTACTGGCAAAGAATAACAATATGATGTTCCTCTGCCTCCAACGCTGAGAACATCTGCAGACTGAGACAAGCACTAGTATGGTTAGTTGCATTAAGGCCTCAACCTGGAGACTTTGTACAACGATTTATGTTGATCAACAATCTTTACATTGTTTACAAAGGAATATCAAAGGTCTTTAACACCTGCTTTGAAAAGAATAGATTGTTTGACAATTTCAACCCATATTGAAGCGTCCTACAGACTTTGCATCGAGACTAAAGTTTATCATCGTCTAGAAAGCGTGCATCTCAAAGGTTGCCCTGAAAACGATTGCATCTGTTTCCATCATCATCATCATCAGGATCCATGGGCCGAAAGCCCGTAGGTGTCCAATGCAAATTTCGTCATCTGTTTCCATAATCCTCTGTCTTGCGCCAATACACTCAAACTGTGTAGGTCTTGTTTGCACCAATCCCTGATATCATCAGTCCATTCCCTGTTAGGTCTTCCTCTTCGTCCACTTCCATCCATCATACCCATCATGACAGTTTTTATTTTTCTATTATTGTCCATTCTGCATATATGTCAAAACAGACCCAATTTCCTTCTCATTACTGACTGTATTAGATCTTCCTTTATGTGTAGTCTTCTTCGGACCTCCTTATTTGTCACCTTCATTGTCCAATTCATATGCAATATTCTTCTATAGCAGTACATTTCAAAAGCCAGGATTTTATCATGATCAGTCTTTTTAATTGTCCAGGCCTCACACGCATAAAGAGCTGTACTAAACACGCATGTTTTCAAGACATTCATCTTTGTCTTATAACTAATTTGCTTACTGTTCCAGATGGAATTTAGTCCTGCCATAACTCCCTTTGCCTTTGCTATTCTTGCCTTTATGTCCTTTGTACAATCATTATTCCATGTTAACAGACTACCTAAGTACACAAATTCTGTTACATTCTCAATCACCTCATCTTGCACTTTTATTTCCCTGTCTATTGTCTTCTTGCCAAATACCATTGTTTTTGTTTTATCCACATTTATTTTTAATCCAGCCCGTTGTGCAGATGTGTTCAGTGCGCAAACATTTTCCTGCAGCCTCTCACAACTATTCTCCAGCAAGTCAATGTCATCTGCAAATTTTAGGTTATTAATCAGTTCTCCCTGTACGGAGATTCCAGTTCCATTGTCTTGTATATTTTCCATGACTCTTTCCAAGTAAGTGATAAATGTATTGGGTGAAATTGGATCTCCTTGCCTTGTCCCTATCGTAGTTAAAAACCATTCTCCTATTTCCCGTCCCACCTTCACTGCAGATTTTGATCTGTCACCAATGTTTTTTAGTATTTGTATCAGTCTGTTTCCTACTCCATATGACTTTAGTACTGCCCATGTCACGTCATGCTTGATGGAATCAAATGCCTTCTGAAAGTCCACGAAACAATTATAGACAAGCTTGTTTTTTCTCTTGGCTTTTTCAGCAATCAACCTTAACATCAGAATTTGTTGGACTGTGCTTCTATCTTTTCTAAATCCTGCTTGTTCATCAGACATATATTCCTCCGTTTTTGCCTTCAGACGACTCAACAAAATTGTCATGAGTTATCTGTTTCCAGCAGAACCAAATTTCCGACGATGTAAAGCCAGAAATTCCTTAGCTTTAGACGACTAAACTACAACAGCTAGAAGACGCAAAACAGAGGTAAACAATAGCTATAGGAGCGGTCAATGCCCTGATAAATTATACACGTGCTGAAGACATTATTAGTCTGAGCAAAGACCATTGTTTCAAATCGACCTCATCGCATAGCAGATCCAGACGAAAGCTATTCCATGTAGATGTTCCCGTTGTTGGAAAGGCGTAAATTTATGCTTCGTGTACTACTGTACTTCTTATGCTAGCTTTTAACGCTGAGAACATTCTCGCTCTCCTAGATAGTTGAGAAGGCGTGCGATGATCTTCCTGGAACTATGACGTAGGACAAATGGTTAAAAATTATGTTTCTCTTATGTTCTCCTTATGTTCTCCTTATGTTCCCCTCTTGTTTTCCTCATCCTGCTTGGCTACTTCTTCTCCTCCTCCTCCTCCTCCTTCTCCTCTTCCCTCTTCCTCCTCCTCCTCCTCCTCCTCCTCCTCTTCCTCCTCCTCCTCTTCAGCTTATGCCTCTTTTCCTCCTCCTGAATTATTTGTCCTCTATAATGACCACTTAAGAGTATGTGTCATATAATTATAATATTATAGGCGCTGTTAACGATTACTAATTTCACTCTCTGCATGTCATTATGTGACTCTTATGAGCAGTAATAATGCGCTAAACGGGCGTTTATAGGCCTATCGTTTATTCAAACTGAATCTTTTTTTCAGTTTGTAATCTATCGTCTATCTTCGGATACATAGCTTTGTTGCATTGAGATAATTTGTCCAGGCAGAAAGCGCTTTACTTTCCGCGGGTGTCTAAACCTGGAAAGAAATTCTCTTTTCTCCATATCGTTTCCATTCTACAGGCGCTGTGCTAAATTCTCACTAATCTAGACCCTTAAGCATTGTCGTGGTAAAACGTGGGCGTTTAGCTCTCCTTACCCTGCGAGCATGCTCATACCGGGCCAATAATTATGAGACCCATATTTCCATATGGGACCCGAACACAGCCCATTGGGTTCCATCGAATGCGCATGAAAATGCTGGCAGGGTAATGAACATGACTCGTCAAACCAGAATTGCTTGTCCGAAAAATCCTGTTATATGGGAAACTGACTATTTTTTGTTTTATTTACTTAGAGAAATAGTCCAGCACTTATTTTCCCGATCTGTTTTGTAGGAAATCATTGTAGTCCTAATGTATTTACAGAAGCTTGAGCTAAGAGCATCCAGTTTTCAAATATATGAAGTTACACCCAAGGTTTTAGTAAACCATGACCCTTTTATGCTCGGATCATATGCTGGTATGTCTCAACTAAAATCGATTGATGTATATACTAAGTAACTAACGCAACTCTAATAGATAACATTCTTACAAATGTCCACCCTTCAAGTATTAAGAATTCATCAATATGGATTACAGATATCTCCGACCACTTGCCTGTCTGTTGCACGACCTATGTCTCACATAATAAGCCAAAACCAGAAATGAACTCATTACTCTTTAAAAGAATAGTTACTGACGACTCTCTTCCAAGATTTAAGCAAAAACTGGCACTAATTGAATGGGACTTCACTGGGAATTCTGAGGTTAATGTATCTTTTGATGATTTCATGAATAAGTTTACTCATTGTTATAATCTTTGCTTCCCTCTTAGACGGGTAAGAGGCGGTAAAACGAATTTAACTGATCTACCGTGGTTAACTTCTGCACTGAAGAAATCTATTAAAAAGAAAAATTCAATGTATAGAGAATGTGTAAAAGCTAAAAATGGTAATAGCAAGATACTATTTAATAAATACAAAACCTACCGGAATAAGCTGACTTCACTGCTGAGAGCAGCTGAGAAAGGGTATTATGCAAATAAACTCCAACTCCATAGAAATAGTCTACACAAAGTTTGGCAAACCATCAACACAATCATTGGTAAAAGTGTGTTTACTTCAAAAATAACTGAAATCGACCATGGTGGGTGTAGGGTTACTGACACTAAACTTATAGCTGAGAACTTTAACAATTATTTTAGTAACATAGGTCCCAAATTAGCTCAGACTATTGCTCCAGTTAGTAATAAGCCAAATGATTACCTTAAGACTCGAACCCTGCAATCTATTTTCTTTACCCCGGTGACGCCCCCTGAAATCATAGACTGTATTGCTCTGATGAACAATTCCCATAGTAGGGGCTATGATGAAATCTCGACAATGGTTTTAAAGCAATGCTCCCTTGAAGTTTCTTCTATTTTAACAAACATATTTAACCAGTCGCTAACTCAAGGTGTTTTTCCTGACCAGCTCAAACTAGCAAAGCTCGTTCCAATTTTTAAAACGGGGGATAAATTAAAGATTTCCAATTATCGTCCAGTATCTATCTTATCACCCTTTTCCAAACTGTTGGAAAAAATTATCTATAACAGGCTTATCACCTTTGTGGAACAAAATAACCTCCTTGCAGATACCCAGTATGGGTTTAGGAAAAATTTATCCACGGAGCTGGCTTTACTTGATCTTACTAACCAAATCAGCAAAACCTTAGATGACCACCAAACCACAATTGGAATTTTTCTAGATCTATCAAAGGCCTTTGATACTGTGAATCATGCAATACTCTTGGATAAACTCGAGCATTATGGAATACGGGGTACCCCCCTTAATTGGTTTGCGAGTTACTTATCAAATAGATATCAATATGTTGCCCTCAACAACACTTGCTCATCTTTCTTACCGATAATATGTGGTGTGCCGCAGGGCTCAGTCCTCGGGCCTCTTTTATTCCTTCTGTATGTAAATGATATTCAATCAATAACCGATCTGAGCTTGATTATGTTTGCGGATGATACAAACATCTTTACAACTGGATATTGTCCTCTCCTGTTAGCTGCATCATTAAATGATAAATTGAAAGACATAAGCCATTGGTTCTCAGCGAATCTACTTTCTCTAAACTTACAAAAAACATGTTTTATGATATTTGCTAAAAAAAAGTACTTGGATATTGATATCAGTATTAATATAAATGGAGTTCCACTGACACAGGTGCATGAAATTAAATTTCTTGGTGTGGTACTTACTGATGACCTCAAATGGAGGAAGCATGCTGACATGGTAGTTAATAAAATATCTAAAATAGTGGGTATACTCTACAGAATTAGCCATATCCTTGATCTCGACAAACTAAAACTACTATACCACACCCTACTTGAACCGCATATGACATACTGCTGCTCTGTATGGTCGTCGCCACACAGAACCGGGAATTTAGACCGGATATTGAAACTCCAGAAAGCTGCTGTTAGAATAATCACCCACTCTTCTTACTTATCTCATTCCAATCCTTTATTCTGCACCCTAAGCATAATAAAAATTTATGAGTTGTCTCATTTATCTAAACTTGTGCTCATGTTCAAGTTCGTACATAATATGTTACCAAAAAAATTCTCCAATTATTTCACAACAGTTGATCAAACTCACTCCCATAACACTCGCAGCTCATCCAACTTTGTGGTTCCTTATGCACGCACTGCATCCAGAGCGGGCAACCTCCAGGTCTTGGGATCTCGTTTGTGGAATTCATTGTCTGATGAACTTAAAGAAGAGAAATCTCTGTCCACATTTAAAAGAGAACTGAAAATAGGCTACCTATTAAAATACAGTGAAAACTAGCTTTGTTAGAAATAATAGGTCTTTACTGAACAAATTATCCCTGTGAATTCTGACTTGACCAACTTGGATGCAAACATTCCTTAGTTATGTAGTATTATTTTAAATAGTGCTTTACTTAGTTTTACTTCATTTCATTTTTGTTTTGTTCTATTTTATTTCATTTTATTTCATTTTTCATAATCTTGTCATAAAATTTGCCTCTGTTTACTTTGGTTTTGATTTGTTTGCTCTATGAACTTGCTAATGATTTGTTTAATGTGTAAAATGTCTAATGTATAGTACTAAAACTATTTGGACTCAGCTGCCTGTTAGCATAATTTGTTCTCATAATTTGTTCTGGATCTGTGTGACACTAAACGTTGACTGAAATGTTAACCAGGTACTAGGGGCCAGGGTGGCATAAGCTGTTAGCTTTTTCCTGGCTTCCTGTTGCGCAGTGACTGATCTGTTTTGCCATGATGTGTACTGTTATTTGTTCTGTTTCTGACGCAATAAATAATAATAATAATATATTAAGGGTAAGATTTCTGTTTGACAGCAGAAGAGGAAGAACTTGTGGGTAACAGTAAACGTTTTGGGAAAGCCACCTTACAATTATGAGTCTGATACTGTAGAGCAGTGGCGTAGCAACCCAGCCGGGGGCCCTTGGACACTCTAAGCTTCGGGTCCTTACCCATTAAAGAGCTGTTTAAAACTGCAGTTAGGTAACAAAAAGCAGAGTATTAAACGTTTTCTTCAATAATCCACAGTTCTAGTCATATTAATAGTTCCAGACAAAACAAGAATACATCCGAAATGTTTTGGTCAAATTAGCCTGTCTCTTATAGACTAGCTACATGCATAGCTAGTGTACACGAACACTGTAGAAAAGAGAATTACATAATGAATGAAGAATCATGACCAGAGTACATCATCAATTCATCATGCACAGCATAATAGTCAATATGTTTCTATAGGTTATGTTTTTAGTTCAAAAGTTTGGGGGCCTTTGGGGCCTCAGGGCGAGTCGGGCCCTGGACTTTGTCCACCCTCATCACACGGTTGTAACGCCACTGCAGTAGTGTATTTGTCTTCTTTGCGTCAACAATCACACCATGGTTGTTCGCTCATGATTTTTCAGTCGGGAAAAACTTTCCATTGCCACTTATTTTAGCACTTCAAGTGGATGAGAACATTATAGTGCACGATAATTCTTGCATGCTCCAATCGGTTGGAACATCTATTAGTACAAGATATTCTTAAATTGCTAGATTGAAATAAGACAACAAATATTATGAAAGGTCCACAACTATTATTAGGCTATTATCTGCGATAAAGAGTTGCAGGCTCTTGTTTAACTATATTTCTTGGTTCAACTCGTTACTCTCAATATTTGACAGAAAGCATGAAAAGCCTCTGAAACTAGTCTATGAAGTATTTTCAAGATTGCAATTGATCAGTAATCATTACCAACAAAGCAAAAATCTTCTACATGCCATAACCTAATTCGTCTTCAGTTTATCATTCCGACCACGTTTCAACACTTTTCCATATACCAAAAAGCCTAATTTATAGACTAGAAACACAGAACCGACAGCGATAAGCACAAGCGTAGCCAAGACGTCCAAACAGAAATACTGGAAGAAGTTGAGATCCTTTCCAGCTGATTGGAGATGATCGGAACCGAATTTGATGACGTGTTCGATCCAGAATGCTGCTCTCTCCGCCGGTCGCTGTGGGGCGCTGCGGAAGATTTCCGAAGCGAGAGTGACGCGGTCTTTGTAGCTCGGATTGGTTAGCACTTTGACGATATTGTTGTATAAATCATCGGAGGTAAAGTCGTGAATATTCATCGCGATTCCGTAGCCCCTGTATTCAATGCGCATGGCATTATACGGTTCATCCGAGTGTAACGGGAAACCAATCATCGGAACCTGAGAAAGAAGTTACATAACGTAAAGTTTTTGGTATAATGTGTTTACACTATCAAAGCTTTGAAAGAGCAAGAGTAACAGGCTCTCAGAAGCAGTGAAACAGGAACAACTGGTGGCTTAATGAAGACTCTGTCTATATTGTTAAATCTCTAGAGCCTGCAATGCAGCTGTGATTCTATTCCAGTAAGACATATTTTATAGCAGCTTGAAACATCTGCGATTTAGTCCAGGAAAATCCGTGCACTGATAGCGTGGGGTTATTTTAAGGGCAGAAGGAAGGTCTTTGAGTCGTCCTTTCCCAAACCGAATTTGGTTAAAGTTACCACAGAAAAGTAGGTTAAGTTTGTACTGCTAAAGCTAGAAACCAGGTTTCAATTGAACAACACAAAAATATTGCGAAAAGTAGCCTACAGTGGAAATTTCATGGGAAAATGAACGACCGTCGGACTATAAACAGCGCGTTGTAGGGGTATGTTCGGTGCATTGCAGCCGGAGGGGTTCGGGTTCGTCCACCTCAAGCCG
>JACEVL010002155.1:0-20267 GCA_020284085.1 Aporrectodea caliginosa
CTTTCCCATTTTAGGGAACCATTTTTTATTTAAGGGCCAGTTCGGGGCATTTCAAGGGCCTTTTTCGAAAAGCCACCCACTTTTGGGTTCGGGTTTTTTTTTGGGCCCCTTTTTTTAAAAAAATTGCTTTAAAAATTATCTTTTTTTACGAAAATAAACCACCCGGAAGATTCGTTAAGTTGCCTTGTTCTTTTTTTAAAAACTTCAAATTTCCCTTTCCTTTTCTTTAAATTCCCCCAAGGCAAGCTTCCCCCATTTTCCCCCTTTTTATAACGGAAAATATAAATTTTCCCGCGGGGGCCCCTACCCCTGGGGGCCCCAAAAAGGTTCATTTCCCCTTGGGGGTTTACCCCAGAAAAGGTTTTTTTAGGGGCCGGGGGGGTTGGTTTCCCGCTTAAACGGGGGGGGGTTTTGTTTCGGCCCCCGGTTTTTTCAAGATTTTTTTCCGGAATTTTAAAATCTCTTCGAATAAAAAGGGGGTGGGGTTGGCCTCCAACCCAATCGGGCCCCCCGGGAAAGAATTCATTTCGTTAAAAATTGGGGTTCCCCCCAAAATCACAACCCAAAGGGATAAAAACCAACCAAAAACCCTTCCCCGAAGGGGTTTGTTTTTTAATTTTTTTTAATTTTTTAATTTGACTTCAGGGAGAATGGTAAAATGCAAAAACACTTCAAATTACTCAAAAATTCGAATTAGGCTACCAAAAAATAAAAAAATATTAATTTAAAACATTATTTGTTAAAGTTATCAGAAATCTTGTTCTGCTTCTAGTTTTTCTCCATCAGGTTTCAGTTTATCAAAACACATTAAAGATTAAGGCAATTTAAGCAAACACCTGCGAAATTAGTATATTACAATTTACAAACGAACTATATGGCTACTAACAGAAGACTGGGAACTAACACTGACAGCAATAGCTTAGAGTTTCAGTCTTGTTGAAATAGTTGGTAAGTCCTATGCTTCTTGATACTAATTTTGTTTCTTTTTTTTTTTACAATTTTGGGAAAAACTTTTTCCCCATAGGGTTTTACAAAATTTTATTTTTTTATAATTAAAATTTTGAATTTCATAAGATCAAAAATATAAATTAATTGATTTAAATATATTTAAGAAAACTGTTATTAAAATGTAAATGTATATATTTTTACAGATAATTAGGCCTAACTTTACTAATTTAGGCTATGCAGCTGCGATGTCTCCTCGGGTAAAAAAATTTTTTTAAAATGATTTTTTCTACATAGATTAAAAGTACGGTACTTCACAATATCTTCTTCAAATGTTGGCATTTTCAGTAGTACTGTTTCATTATGTCAGCATCAGATTTAACGGACAGTCAGATCCATCACAAATACAGACTGCAGAGTACAGGCGTGAAATAGTGAATTTCAATGGTGAAAATAACATTTGTGCGGTATTAAAATTGAATTAATAGAAAAGGTGCAATGAAATCAATAATTATTTTATGTGTTCCATAATCGAAAGTTTTGATTTAAAATGGATGTGGAGCAGAGGTTGAAGAAGCAGGTAGTGAGGAGAAGCAGAAAACTACTCTGGATTAAAATGCAACTTAGTTCTGCTTTTGGAAGAGGAAACTCTCAGCTCGTGTGTCGCCGACACCAAAGACGTCTTAGAAGCCAGTCGGTCAGAGAGCGAGTCATTATTCTCAAAATGCATTCCTCCTTTTGGCGCAAAGCAAGAAGATGGGAATGACCTCTTCTTCAATGCGATGAAACTGGCTTACTGTTTCGATACGCAGGTCCGATCATCCATCTTGAACTATTTCTTTAAAATGCGAACCTTTTGTAGGAGAAATCTCCTAATGATGCGTTCAAACGGAAGAATACATTTCCGAGCAGCAAATTCATCAAGTGCTTCCTTATATGGCAGATTGCAGTCGATACAACATCTGGCTCTCAAATACCTTGCAAGAAAATGTCTTCCAAGAAAATAGTGACATTTAATGGGGTAATGATAAGAAAGACAAAGCAAGAGTCCACGCCCATAAGAGTAAACATCTCGAGCAAACCAGTGCTCAAACGATGACTTGGTATTTAACGCAACTTTCCCTATATCGTCATTCAGAGGTGATAAATAATAGAAAAGTGTGTGAAATCCGATCAAAGACTGTACGTCTCCATCGAAAAAAGAGTCAAGCGGTGGCAACAGCAAAACATTCGCAACCGAACATTCCTTCAAGTCGCTCTGCAGATCAGGCTCATGGAGAATTCGTTCACATAAATGCATTACTTGGTCGTATTGGCGACACTTGTAAAAGTACAAAGCACGATAGCAGTCAATTGTGTTGCACTGGATTCCAAAGTCCTTTAGGATCACACTGTAGAATGATGTCATATTTTCTAATGCACATTCCATTAGAACATCAATTACTGTATCTTTAACTATCAAAGGATTCGCAATTGTAGATTCGGTCTCTGTTAATAAATCTGGTCTGCAATTATACACAATCTGCCAGACAGTATTGTAATGAGAATTAGACTTCAACAAACCAATACATTTCAGTTTTAATAAAGCCTTTAAGTATTCATCCATAGGAAATGTTGAATCAGGAAAAACATGATCAAAATCTAAATGCTTGGATATTCTATCGGCAGATAATACAGTCAAGTAGTAAGCAAACACCTCTGGTGAAAGACGCAGATCAAGATAAATCCGCCTGTTGATGTAATGAAGATTATCTTCAGTAATCTTTTTGTGAAGAACACGCAATCCTACGATTCTTGTGACATCGTCAATGAACAACAGACAACCTGCATTCAGTGTGTCTTTATCATTTTGAGGCGTATGATCCGCGAGAACTGTCATGCATAGATGTATTGCTTGCTGGTATTCCGATGCGGCAAACTGGAGTGCAGCCAGATAGACAGAGGCTGCAGAAGCAATGTCGTTGGATGTAGAACCATCGTTTTCTAAAGCTTTTCTAAGAAACTCTTTTGACACGAAAGACATTAGTTGAAACTCCGGACGGCTATTCGATCCAGTTAAATGTTGCATGATATCCTGAGCACACAGGAATTGAAACCGACTACTTTGTACTGTGTACGCCTTCGGAACGTTATGATAGTGAGACCGTACAATTTTAGGTTGCATCGAAATTGCGTTGACAAATTCAACCAAGAGACTGCTATGCCATGAAATATCTCCACATTCCAAACCATCTGCAATTTGCAGAATAAGCAGTAGATTGTCATAGTACGTGAAACATAGGACGTTCTGTATTGTTGGAAGATCTTGCCGTGTGCCGCTTTCTGCGTCGGCAAGATATCTTTGATGATATCCAAGGTTGAGGCTGTGGCGCAGTCCTGAACTTAGCCCGAGTTTTATTATTGGACGAAGGTTGTGATGAAAATTTGCGAATGTGAGATGAATCAATCTATCCAATGATTTTAATTCTCCCACTTTCCAAAATTCAAGGACAGGCAGTATGTAATCCGCAAAATGTGACATTACATCCAATGTGCTTTTAAGCTTGAAATGTCTCAAAATGTATGGCAGAATGTAATTTTTTATGAACCATTGACAAAGAAATCCAGAATTACAGAATTCATTTAGTCGTCTTTCAATCCTGTCAAGGATCGTGGGACTCGACGGCTCGTGAAATAGGTTTGCTTCCGGAATAAAATAGTTCGGGCAGTGCCTCTTCTTTAGCCATTCTGAAAGTTTTTTTAGCAACTCACAGCAGATCACAAAAACAGAAGAAGAATTCCACCATTCTGGCGACATCTCTTCACAAGTCCATAGCATTAGAGTCTTTAAATGATACGAACAGAGAACTTCATCCTCCTTTGGACAATCCTTTTGTATCAATTCTCTTTTGGCGATGAATCTGAGCAAATGATAGACTAGTTGCTGAATTGGAGTCCAACTCTGAAGTAATATTATTTCTGCGAGTGAAAATGAAAATCTCCACTGTTGTTTATCCTCTCTGCAGGAACGATGCTGGACATAAACAACATGACAACCATTTTGTACAACCTCGGCATAAAATAAAAAGTCAGCCAACGTTACTTTGAAGATGATGATCCAGCGATGAATTGAAACACGTACTTGTGGCTTTCCTGATTAGGTCATAGAATAACATGTCACTAAAATAGCCATCGTATAATTTTATTGAATGCGCTTCCGTGTAGTGCGTTTTCTGTTTTGCTTTGCAACGCATTGTACTCAGTCGTATTGTACGTACTACTGTGCATTAGAGAGTGACGCGAGGAGACAATCTCCTCCCCAAGTAAGTCTCCCCATCCCCGCCCCATCCCTGCATAGTTTGTACCCATTCCCGCGCCATCCCCGCAGGTTTTCTTCCCATCTCCACCCCATCCCCCAGGACGACATCACATTTCCCGCAAAAAGTTTACACCAATTCAAATTTAGAAAATAATTTTTAGCTTACAAAGCTATTTGTATTGCTGACTGCATTCGTCTGTTATTATCTTATCGACAGTTTGCATTACCCAAGTCCTTAATATTTATGACAAGTAGGCTTCAGGAAAAAAATCTCCTTATCAGTTCTCAAGTTCTTAACATCACCCGGGTTTATTGCCGGTGTCCAAAGATATTCTATCCCCCCTAAAGCATATTCCCCGGATGGAATAAACCGGTTTAGAGTATCTGGGGGGAGATAAACCATTCTATCCCCCATCGTCATACGCCTCACGATAGCCAAGACGAAAATCCAGTCAAAATCACCAAAAAAGAAGTAAATTAATTTCAGATCGACGTACAAACTAAAGATACGCAACTTAAAATATTGTATGTGTACACTAAATCCAAATAGTAGGACTGAATACACTCACAAACCGCCAAAAATGCAAACTAAACCGAAAACTCCATTTCGCTAAGGGGGTTAGAGGGGATACTCAATTACTCATGTATGGTATGGGGGATACTCTATTTCGTGACACAGGCACAAAATTATTTTCATTTGCGGAGTAATTCTCGTCTGTTTGAACGTTGGCCGTGTCCTAATCCTGTACGTAGTGGTGCTGACTGTTAGAAGCGGGTAGAAATCCCACCCATTTGTTCAGAACAATGTCGAGATCGAAAACGTTCACATCTAACTTTAATCTTATTTGAATCTTGTGCTAGCACGGTCTGCACACGATGACATTAATGGTGTGGCACCCATTCAAATGGGCAGCAGTGTATGGCGAAGGGATCTCATCTGACCAATTTAAAATTGAAAAATGAGCAGAGTCGATCGAGGTCATAGGGTCGCAATAGAAAAACGTGTACATTTAAATTTCTGAATTTCCTCTGCATGTCTCTGTGAGATACTCTTTGGGTATCGGCGACATAAATGATATCAGCATTCTTCATTTAGCATTCTGCATCGCAACTGTTAGGTTAGTTGCTGTTTAACGGCGTGTGTCATAACAAAGAATGATTAGCCTCTCCCTCCTCCTTTATACAGGCTTGGGACTGGCACTGCCAGAGAACGAATAGTGGCGGAGTTTCATCGCAACTGTGAAAGGTATTTCTATATTATAGTGAGAGAAGTGTTCGAGATCTAGGTGTTGGACTAGGGTCCTAGACGAATATTAAGACTAATGTACAGCAATCGCTACAGCGCTCGCAGCTCTAAATTTACGCCTTAAATATGGCTGGTCACTGCATGGCGTCGATCTGTCCAGAGTCGGACTAGGGCCATTTTGGGGCATTGCCATCAAATTCAATCATGCATGGGCCCAGCAATAAAAATATTAAATAGATCGATTGTGCGACATCATTGTCAATGGTAGGCCTAATACTGATCGCTTTGGGAGTTTGCATGGCCTATTTAGAATATTTGTGTATTGACAGATAATTAATTGCTTTCTAATTTCTAATTGCCCGCGCGCTGAAACCAGAGGGGTCCATGTGCCATGTGCCATGGCACACGGGCACAGTGGCCACTGGATCTGTCCTCAACATAGAGGGGACACGATACGTCATCGCCTCGCTTAGATTTTTTACGATATTGTAACTTGTATATTAATTATTCTATTACATTCTCCGCCACTCTTTTACCGTAATAACAGCGTGGCATGAAATGTGTCTGCTTTGGTTTTCTGCCTTTTAGGCAGGTTCGTACTTCCAATGTCGCCATTCTTCTCGTTGTCCAGCCCTCTCCTTTAGCTTGCTATAACCATTCTTCATCATCGAGTCCATTAACATCATTCTTGGCCTTCCTCTTAGCTTTCCCCCCTCCATTCTCCCTCGATTATAGTTCATTATATGACCCAACCATGGGACTTTCTCTGGCGTCTTCTGATTGTTTCCATTAGGGATCCTTTTTCGTCCACCATTTGTAGTAGGCCCTATATCTTCATTTGTATTTCGTTCTATCCAGCCGACTTTCTCCATCCTTCGCCATCTCCACACCTCAAAGGCCTCTAGTCTTTTTAAATCCTCCCCTCTCATGGTCTATGTTTCCAATCCGTATAATACCACACTCCACTCCATACCATTCGTTTCTTCAAGTTTTGTTCAACTTGCATCTAATTAATTCCTCTCTTTTATAAAAGGCGTCTTTTTCCATTGTTATTCTTCTCTTTATTTCTATATGTCACTTAGCATCATTGGTGATCGTATTTCCTAGTTAGCAGAATTTTACGACTTGCTCTATTTCCTTTCCATCTATAGTGATATTTATTGTTGTATCCTCTCCTTTACTTATCCTCATGATCTTTGTCTTTTTGATGTTTATTTTAATTTCGTACTCCATCGAGCCGATCCTTCATTTTCTGTAGCCCCTTATGACTACGCGCCAGTATTGCTTTGTCATCTGCAAATCTTAGTGCTTTCAGCAATCTTCCTCCCACTTTCACTCCTTCCAGTACTCCTTCAATCGCTTCTCGTATTAATTCCTCTGTGTAGATGTTAAAGAGTATTGGCGACAGCGGGCATCCTTGTCTGACTTCTCTAGTCTCTACCCATCGTTCCAGGTTAAGATTACTCTTCTTATGTTTTATTCTTACTTTCTGTCCCATGTACATGTTTCCTATGAGTCTTCTGTCTTTCCAATCCACCCGTATTTTTCTTAGTGTAGGCATTAACTTTCTCCAGTCCACTCTATCAAAAGCCTTTTCGTAATCCACAAAGCTCTAGGCCTACATAAATATCCTGCCTATTGTCCATGCTGTAACTTCTTTCCGCTAGCACTGGTAATGCTCCAATTGCATCTGTTGTGCCCTTGCCCCTTCTAAACCCGTATTGGTCCTATCCTAAGCAGTCATTTGTTTCCGCCCTTATCTGTATTCTCTTTGCGAGGACACGTAGTACGATCTTAGATGCATGTGTGAGTAAGCTAATAGTTCTGTGGTCTTCGCATGCTGTTGCGTCTGGTTTCTTCTTTATTGGGATTAGGATGGGCTGGAAGAAATCCTCTGGCTATACTCCCGTGTTACATATATATCCTTGCATAACTGCACTAGTTCTTTCAGTGCCCTATCTCCTGCAGGGTGTTTAATCATTTCAATTGGGACGTTATCAATTCCTTCGGCCTTGTTGATTTTCATTTCTCTAATGGCTGCCATCATCTCCTCTTTCAGCATATCCGAGCTTCATATATGCTCTGCTGTGCTGGCTCTCCCTGATAATCGCCTCTGTTGTCTTCCCCATGTATAGTTCTTCTACATATTCCTTCCATCGTCTTCTCACTTCCTCGGTGTTCTGTGATAAATTTCCATCTATATCTTTGATTGTAATTTCTCCGCTCCCACCATGCTTTTTTGTTAGTTTTTAATCTTTTTATATTACAACAATAGGACATGTCTTCCATTGACCTGCAGCTTTTCGGGTAATCACAATCACATTATTCTTTTCACCACTGTTCCCTTGCCTTGGCTTCTGTTTTTCTTAGTTTATTGCTTAGTCTTCGGTATTCCTTCTTCGCCTCCCATGTGCATAAGATGTTTCCAGTTTCTTCTTTCTTCCATCTCCTGTTGTAACATCCCATGTTACCCATGGCTTGCGAGGAGCTGGACCCGTCTGGTATCCCACCGTCTCCTCTGCCTCTACGATCACGCTCTCTTTTAGTCTGTTCCATCTTTCCTCTGTTGTCATCATCATAGTTCTTTGCTCTTAGATTTATGCTTTTCCCCTATCCCATCTCTTCCATCCTGCCTTTTTCTTCCTGATGAATTTTTGCTGGAGGTGCACTGTCGCTGCAGCTTCCAGCAATGCTATGGAATTCTTCACACTATTATCTTTGTCTAATCATGATAATATAGTCCAGTTGGTGCCTTGCTACATTTTCTGGTGCCTTCCGTGTGTATCTTCTCCTTTTTTCTTGCTGGAACCATGTGTTTGTGATCATCAGTTCGTGTCTTTTACAGAATTCTACTAGCTTCTCTCCCCTTTCATTTCTCTTCCACTAGTCCGCACTTTCCTACATACTTTTCCTGTCCTCCTTCTTCCACTGATGTGTATACCAATCTCCTATAATAATTACTCATTTCCTTTTTCCTGTTTCAACGCTTTCTCCAATCTCTCGTATATTGACTTATACTCTTCCTGATGTGCCGTTGTGGGCTTTTTAACCTGTACGATCACACTATTCACGGGTGTTCTCTTACTGTTACCATGATCATTCTGTCTCCCGTCTCTCCACCCTGTTCACACATTTGGCGACTCTTTCCTCTAGTTTGATCGCTTCACCATTTTGACTCTGGGAGGGGGTCCGTAGTGGTAACGTCACTGGCGTGAAGAACTGTAGGTAGCGCGGGATCGCTTCCCGTAGCCTCCCAAAGGTCCACATCCTTCACGCGAGATGGCACGCTGGTAAAATGAGATGTAGTACGTGATGGGAGACTTGCATGGCTGCCGTATAGGCCTACAGTGAAATTCGACTCTTGTAATAACTTGATCATCTGTTCATACTGATATGTAATCATCCTGCGTCTGTGTCAGTTTGAAATTAAACGAAGATTATTTTATTACCTTCGGTTTGTAGGCCTATCACCGTCACCCCATCACTCAGAAAATCTCCCGCCTCTCTCTCCAACTTCGATAGTCCCAATCTGTCCAGGTCTGTCTTTACTTCTTCCTCTCTCCAATCATGTTAGTCCATTTTCCCGGTCTCCTCATCGTTCTTACATTCCTCGTTCCTATCCTTAGTCTTTGTTCTTTTGTTCTCTTTCTCCTTTTTCACCTTTACAAGGATTTCGCTTGTTGACGACCGAGGTGACCCTGTTCCCTCCCTGCCGAACGCGACTCTTTCCAGCAATTGGATTGAATCGTTCAGGTTGTCATCTGAATTATTTTCTGTCGTCATTTTCAGTTTTACTCAGAATAGATAGGGAGGTGGTCTCCCGATGCCTTCCTCCCGGTGTTTCTTCCATCGAGACACCGTCTTCGTTGCGTCGTTGAATTTCCAACCTCGGTCCGTCGGTTTCTTTATCCTTGGGCACCCGCTTTATAAAATAATATACCGACGAGGAATCGATCGTCCACTACGCACTCTGTGTACAACAGAGGGAACCTCGTGAAGGTGTCGTGCATTTGAGCAGCAGAGACTCTGTTAGACGCTTGCTTCGTCTTTTTCCTCCCCCTATATAAATGTGTGATCTAAAATTGATTAAAACAATCAGTCAATTAAGTCATTGAATTTAGGCAGGCAGTGATTGATGCATGAGAAATAAAATACTCAGAATGATGGACAGAACTACTTATCCACAAACTAAGCGATGGATGGATGGGACTGAACCACCTTCGAGTGCTATAGATCAAAATCGCCTAAATTGCTGATATAATATATATATATATATATATATATATATAATATAATATATATATATGTATATTATCACCGAGGTATTTAGACATCCTGCTCAGCTGTTAGAATATCTTGTCTGATGATATATATTATATTTATATATATGTAGGCTATATATATGTCCCCCTAATGAATCGACCACGGACCTTATCAGACGAGATATTGAAGGATATTTGAGCGCCTCGGTGACTGGCACTAAAGAGGCGTTAGATTAATGTATTTACATATTGCAGGTTGATGGAATTCGAATGTAGGCTATAACCAATTCGAATATGAATTTGTATATAGATTCGTGCGAATACGGGTACTTTAACTTTTGTGTTTCAAAGCTGTGATAAGGTGAAAAAAATACGCTTTCTGTGCAGTTACAGGCATGGTTAACATAACAGGAAAATGAAAAATTAATGCATTATGCCGCAATGCTGACTGAATCCCGAGCGACACTCGCAATCTGCTCGCGACTAATAGACAAAACCTGGATAATAATTATGTCTGCAGAGAATGGCCACCTACCGACTGCCAGCAGCTGCACGCTGTCCGAGATTGATGGTGCTTCTGATGTTTTTTCTGTTCCCTCTGCTTTCCCGTGGGATTCATAATAGATTCCTAGCCTCGGAATGAAACAGCAGGCCCGCAATCTCATGCAGAGCTGCTAGTTAATTTATGAATTCCTCGATTCAGAATGATCGCTTGTTTTTATGCGCATATAGACTATCTACCTCACTGGATTAATTTGCAGTATATATATGCCGGATGATATTGTCCAAAGCTAAAAGGCCTAATAGCGTTTATTATTCGCAGTCGCTTCGAGCTATGCAGTCACCTGTTTTTCCCCAGCTGGTTATAAACGGCATGCATTCCAAAACATGTTAAACGCGTTGGTCGTTTAGGTTATTTATTGGAAGAAAACTATTCGATATTGAAACTGTTTTATTATTGTATAGTCTTCATAGATATAACGTTCTTCCTGCATGATCGCAGTTCCACTGCCTTCACTGTCACTGTGTCTCTCTTTATCTCTACCACTGTCTGTCTCCATCATCTCTCTCTCTCTCTCTCTCTCTCTCTCTCTCTCTCTCTCTCTCTCTCTCTCTCTCTCTCCTCTGTCTCTGTCTGTCTGTCTCTCCCTCTGTCTGTCTGTTTGTCTCTGTCTATGTCTCTCCGTCTCTGTCTCTGTCTGTCTGTCTGTCTCTGTCTGTCTGTCTGTCTCTCTCTGTCTCTTTCCCTTTCCGTCTCCTTCTCATTCACCTCATCCCTCCCTCTACTTTTGCATATTATATATAAATGTATATTAGACTGGTCCAAACTTACAATGGGGAAATATATTTTTCAAAATATGCTGCTCCACAAGGCTGCCTCTGTTACACTTGACTAGAAGACTATGTGTTGATAAAATTGAAGAGATCTGAGCATGTTTAGAGGTCGTTAGGTTTTGACACTTTTTGTAGAAATTGCAAAAATTGCGCATCTGACGCGTTAATAGCTTCATTGTGAATTAAAATAAGCACCCATGAACACCAAGCACCATCTTTCTAAATCATGATCAATATGCCAACTGTATTTAAGTAACTAAAAGAATAATAAGCTTATTTACAAATAAAACACTTACTTCAAGTTCTTTCTGATAGATAAACGGTTGTTGGCTTATAACTAATTTTTAAATTTTGCATGCCACCTTTTCATCACAATTCGTTTCATATCCTACAATAATTGTATTGTTCAATATTGCTCTGTATGCTGCTAATTTAGCGTGATTCGAGTACTTTTTTCGTCTGTGAAGCCAGCCTTGAATATGAAATAAGCTTACAGCACATGTTTTTTCACTTTCTGCAATAAAAGCTCGTACGTTACAAAACGGCAGCTATGGTGAAACTGGCATCAACAAGGAGTTCCTCACAATGTTGTCTGTTAGGGATGCCTGACAAACACTTTCTTGGGTCTGGACTCCCAAAAATTGGGCAATCCTGAGGAATTTCATATTTCATTACCAGAATAGACTATAGCATTTGGTGAGGCCACGAAAGCAACAATAGTCGCTGCGTT
Source organism: Aporrectodea caliginosa (assembly GCA_020284085.1). Taxonomy (NCBI): domain Eukaryota; kingdom Metazoa; phylum Annelida; class Clitellata; order Crassiclitellata; family Lumbricidae; genus Aporrectodea; species Aporrectodea caliginosa. Next base: position 11,817 of record JACEVL010002155.1, read on the forward strand.
GGTAATTCGGGAGGAGGCTAGAATCCCCGCACAGTGTGTGGATTCGGGTGTTCGCAAACTGTGGAAGTTGTATGAACACAAATTTGTGCTGATTCAAGGAGTTACAGTTTGAGTTCGATTTAATTAACTCTTTCAGTCATCATCTCCGCTATTTCTTCGAAGCGTGTCACTGAAGACATCGAGGCTGCTCTGGTAATACAATCTTATTTATCCACCTAATCCGCTATCCATGTAGCGTCTGGACAGGAAATCCTTCGACCACCAGACTCCACTGGAAGAGTATGTCACAAGGAGATCTTTAAAACTGCTTGATCTTTTTACCATCCAGGGTCAAGAACAACCCACAGCCTTCCTATCAAAGTCCTTTACTCCCTGACCACTGGACCCTACTTCCCAGTCGATGAAGGCAAATGTCCAACTGTTGATGGTCGTCAATGACTGCGCAGAACGTGGAGTGGCTCTGGTCCATCTTACAATGATAATTATACTAAGAAACAATACTTGCTGCAACTTGTCTCCAGTCATCGGACAACATTTTCTGTTCCAACAAAGGCAAAATGAAATAATAGTAGGTTGCGGGTTTTCCAGCACTTCAATGACGGGATTTATGACGACTGGATTACTTCTTTAATTTTCCAAAATTATATTTTATTATAAACGTAGGCTAATGCAGCCTGACTAAGCAGTAACACTGCAGTATATATTTCTAAATTGGGCTGTTTATTTTTCAAAATAATAACTGACTTGAAAATAATTTATAACCGATTTGAAAATGTATATCTATACCCTGCATATACTATTATAGGCCTATAATTATCTATAGCCCACTTTTGTCCTTATTGTCTTTTAACTCATCTATTTCTCTCTCCTTCTTTGGAGCTTAAATTCCTGTCTTTCCATATCCGTATACGTGTCTGTCTGTCTGTCTGTCTGTCTGTCTGTCTGTCTGTCTGTCTGTCTGTCTCCTGTGTATCGTCTTTCCTTTTCTCTCCTGCTCTAAATATTTCTGAATGTGCAATCTGTGGAGATGGGTCGTTCATCTCAACGAGAGCATTCGCAATTTCTGCTCCATAACCCAAGATATAAAATCTTTTCAATTTCATCGTATATTCAACGCATGATCGGCGTCCCAGCCATATACATTATTATACACAGCGCTCCATCCAAATACACAGCGTTCCAGCAAAAGCTGTCCAGGCACACAGACCGCGATGTTGCCTATGACCTCGTTCTCTCCTCTAAGTAGGCTACCTAAAAGGCCTAATAATTATGCGCAGATCGACTCGTAATATGTTAACATTATTATATATTAACATAATTATTAATTTACAATAAGATTCCTCTTTCCATCCACTCACTACCAAGCCTTTCTTATTTACAAGCGTCAGCTACGTACCTATACATTAGGCTATACGTGGTGCATAAGGAATTTGTTCACACAGAACATCCATGCATTGATTTTTCAAACAATGAATCCAATTACCCGAAATATCCTTACTTTACTTTAACGAGCGTATAAACTACAGTAAATGTGCATTAATTGTGTGTCATCTCTGTCATTAATTAAGTTAATAGTCAATTTATAGCTAAGCTATACTTAAATTCGTTCCTTTATTTGCTGCTGGCCTCATTGTATCATTAATACACACTGTTCCCAGGTCGCCCTGGTTAGCGGGACCTCCGGCCCCTGAAATTAAGTCGAGCAACCTCAGTGTACTTGTTAGTTGTAATTTTGGGGTTACCAAATAAACGAAAACCAACGACGTGTTATAACCACATTAAATGAGAGACTTGACCATATAGTATATTATAGAAATAGGTTACAACTCACTCGACCTCTGCATGTGGTACTTCAGATAAATATAGAGGCCTACTGTAACAGCATATAAGAAGTCGGTCTGGAAATTCATAATATCAAACGAACAGTAAATAGTTGGCCCTATTTCTGACGTTTAGGTGTAGGCCCTACTGGGTTATCCATTTTACAGCTACCAACCTAAATTTTGACAACCTTTGTGAGTCATTGGACATTCATTCCATCCAAAATTTCTGAGGGAGTTTTGCGTATTTTCTTTAGCTTTTCAATAAATAAATATATATATATCTCTTTACCAAGCGCACAATAATCCATATTCCAATGTCAAAAGTGGCCTGTGAGTCAGTTGTTACACATTTCAAGAACAAGGGCTCATTTACCCTTACTAAGTTTCACAGTTTAACATTGACTCTGTCGCAAAACGCTATTCTGCAACTATTAGCAACATTTTCTCACTTACCCAATGCAGCTTGGCTTCTGATTTTTCCGATTTTCCGATTTAGACCTGGCTTTTCCAATGGATTATTATTTCAGATTGTGATTTCACTCTGAACGTTCATCTATTGATGTCTTAGACATTATGATAATGGCGCTATAGAAGTTATTAGATTAGAACATTACACTGCGATAGGAGCTGGATGTTATCTAGAGCTGCTTCTAACGCTGTAAAAACGGCCGCTATTTATAATTCAGCAACAGACTTTCGAGTGTATGATAAATGAAGGACATATGAAACACACGTCGCAAAATTATCACACGTGCTTCATATGCCCAACACATGTCCTGCATAATATGATGATGCTATTCGAGTAACACACACCTACACACACCTACCCACACACACCTGCACCCCCCACACACACCTACACACACCTACACACACACACACACACACCTACACCCCCACAGGCCCCACACCCACACCTACACACACCTTAAGACACACACTCTGTCTCTGTCTCTCTGTCTCTCTGTTTGTCTGTCTGTCTGTCTGTGTGTGTCTCTCTGTGTCTCTGTGTCTCTCTGTCTCTGTCTGTCTCCCTCTCTCTGCCTGTGTGTATTTCTGTTTACTTTCGTCTCATTGTGTTGTCACCCGCACTTCTGTTGTGTGTGAGTCTCTGTCTCTGTCTATGTGCCTGTATCTCTGTCAATGTGACTCTGTGCCTGTTCCTCTGTCTCTGTGTATGCTTCTGTGTCGATACCATTTCCACATAGGTAATCGACGTCGGACCTTCGCATTACTATGACGGTTTCACTGGAGATCCATGCACACAGACGCTGATGTATACGAAATTAGTGGTATTTCAGCGTAAACGACACTAACAGATCAGCCAGATCTAGTACCGGTACTCGAAAGGACCCAGAGTATAATTATGGTCGTAATCGTAATCGTAATTGTAAATTCCAAATGTCTAAAGCACCATTTGAAAGATAAGCGCAGAGAACCAGTTTATTTACGAGCGCTCCATTTGGTCATGTGAATGCAAGGGGCGTGGATCCTATTTAAAAGCGCCATGGTCAACGACATGGGCGTACTTAGGGGTGGTTTAACGGGTTCAACCCCCCCCCCAAATAAATTTCCGAAAAAAATTTACATGCTTTAACGTGCGAATACCCAAAAAACCTTAATTTTTGTGACCATCTCCAATGGAAAACCCCCCGAAATCTTAAAACCACCTCCGAAATTTTTTCCTGGCTACGTCCATGGTCAACGAGAAGGACATTGAATTTAGTTTGATCCTATAATTATCATTGTGGAGGCGATTGTTGACATTGTCAACGATGACGAATGGTGATGAATGGGTTGTCGTTCGTTACAGCACATATACACGTATATATCTCCAAAATAGTCGATGAAAGCGCTGCTGACATTAGACCTAATTGCAAGATCTCGGACGATAGATGGCATTCCTTTGAGCTGCCCATGCATGCATGCAGGACTTCAAATGCCTTGCCAGCGAACTATCGTGTGTGCGGGGTGTACTCAGCTGTCATATCCGCCTTTTGATGAACTCGACTGACCTGTCGTAAGAGATTTGTGGCAACGCATGTGACTTAAACGGCGGATTAATCTCTGAATAGGCAAAGAGACGAGTGAGCAAACTAGCCATGAACTTCGTAGAGACTCGTTCTGTATATGTAGAAATTTTGAATTGTTGTAAATAGGATTTGTATTTGAGAAGAGAGAAAGCCTTGAAGTCAGAAGTAAGTCTTGGAGCCAGAAGTAATTGTTATAGTCAGAAGTAAGTCTTGGAGTCAGAAGTGAGTCTTGGAGTCAGAAGTAAGTGCTATAGTCAGAAGTAAGTCTTGGAGTCAGAAGTAAGTCTTGGAGTCAGAAATGAGTCTTGGAGTCAGAAGTAAGTTTTAGAGTCCGAAGTCGATGTATGCTTTGACAAACGCTGCTGGAAGTTGATTAGAGATGAAGAAGCTGGCCTTTCTTACCGAAATATTTAAGTTTATACTGCCAACATTTCCATGTTTCCATTGGCATTAAATGGGACCCAAGTGGGCTCTATGCGGGTCACACTTGGGCCATATAATTGGTTCCATATGAACGAGTAGGAACTTGATGAGTTCATTGCCGTCCCAGGCGTGATTTTATTCGTCTCAGGACATTACTTTAAGAATCTGATGGATCATACATAGTTACCTCGGGTAGAAATAAAATAATGATAAAATAGCAATAATAATAAAAAATAATAATAATAGCTTATCTTTGAGTAGGCCAAACGGTTTAAACATGAAAACCAGCAACGAATGCAGAAATCTTTCTGTATATGTTTCGCCTTGAGAATAATTACTCTTTCCTCGGGATTCGAGCTCACATCGTAAGCGTGAAGTGCAATTTCATTAAGCTCTACTTAGCAATCCTCACCATGCTACTCATAACCTGTTTATAGGGCGCTCGTTTCTAAGATGCTGGCCATACGTCAACTGCAGTCGATGCAAGGACGAGGTGTCAGGTTGACAGGGTGTGTTCCGAAATCAGTCATCCAACAGTTAACATTATATCCACATCGCGAGGAATAGCGTAGCAACAGAGGCCGTGTTGCAGAAGTACTGGAGAATTCTGATTCATTTGAGCAGGGTCCGCTTTAGACATGTTCTAAGTGTTCAGCTATAACAGTGTCGCCGATTTTATTGGTAGTCGAATTTTTTGTCGCGATTCTTTTGTTAAATTTAAACTTGCGGAAAAGTTAACCGCGGCCAACCACTGTCCATAACATTATCCTGCCTGGAGCACAGTCCGTAACATTATGGTACCCTCTTTGGATCAGGCTTCCGTGCTATCTGCAACTTCAGCTTCTACTTTATGGGCCTCTATTTTGCAAGCAATTGAAGAACATACTGTTCGATCGTAGTCTTGTGCACGTAGTCTGGTAAGGAGCACGTCTGATGAGTTATCTTGAAGAGGCGCTATATAAACAACTACAATTACAATTGCCTAACGGGGTCAATTAAAAGCCCGTTGATAAGTGAAAATAACGCTCACGGAGGAATGCTTTCTTTTGATGCACAGCGTTTAATGACCTCGAAATCACAATTGTTTGCTTAGAATTATACCAGCGCGACACGTTTGACGTACGTTACCTTAATGGGAGGGAAGTGTGCACTGGGAAGAGACAAGAGAGGGAAGAAAGAAATGGATGGGACCGTCAAATTATGGTGGAACAGAGCCACGGGCAAGGTGAAGGACGGCCATGCGGATAGCATATTACAACTTTTGTTTTTCAGTCTCTGCATATGTGCAGTATATTGATAAATCCTAGAGGAGAATTCGATGCAATATCAAACCGTCCTATATCACCGAGGCTCAGTTTCATAAGCCGCGAGAACCAGTCCATTTAGCAGCAAATGTTTTATGCATCCAGTACGACATTATATATACGACAAAATTAACATATAGCATGAACATATATATATATATATATATATATATATATATATATATATATATATATATATATATATATTGACCAGTCTCCATGGCCCGCTCGTTTATATGGACACGGCAGGGTTCCTTCATTGAGGGGAGCTATAGTATATAACTTAATATATGCACTCACCAATGTAATTTCAGTATATATACAGGGTGGGCCAATAGGAATGCAACTACTTTGAATTGATATAACTTGAACAATTTTTATCCGAACATCGTGCCCAATATACGAAATTGAAAGTAATCATCCACTCTACTACTTTGTCAAATCTTGCACTGATATACGGCACCGTTGTTATAAAATTTCGGTGCGGCGCACACCTCTCAATTTTGAATGTAAATATTGAACATCATGACGCCGCTCACGGAAGAGGATAAAATTTTAATCCGAATTTTAAGAGCAGAAAAAGGATACAATGCACATCAGATGATGATAGAATTCCCTTCTAGAAAATGGAATAAATGTGCTCTACATTGATTGATTAAACAAATTGATGCTATGGGAACGTCTAACAGCCGCAACTGTGGTCGCAAACGTTCTGCGCGCACAGCAGCGAACACTGCACAAGTCCAAGAGTTAATTTGCAGCCAAGACAACATTCTTTGTTACTCCAAAGGCTAAGGTGAACAGTGTTTATTACTTCGATGAAGTACTCGCAAGAGGACTGCTACGTGATATTCGCCAACTGTCTGGAGTTGATGGTTAGGCCTACATCTTTCAGCAAGATGGAGCGCTGGCGAATCGTTCACGTCATACAGTTGCCTATCTGAACGCTACCGTGCCAGAGTTAATTGAACCGGAGAACTGTTCACCGAACAGTCCGGATTTAAACCCGGTTTACTATTCGATCTGGGGTTGTCTTCAGCAACTGGTCTATCGTGAACCGATACGTGACGTTGAACATTTGAAAGAAGTGATTCTTTGCTGCTGGGCTGAGATAACCCAAGCACTGGTGGACTCAGCCATCGATCAGTGGCACTGTGGTCGTCTCGTGTTGATGCAGTCATTAAAGCACGTGGTGGACATATTGAGTATTTGTTTGACTGATGGTAAATTCACTAAAGATATTAATTGTTAGTACTAAGTGATTGTTTTGAATTGCCATCTTCAGTTTCAGACTTTTGTTTTTTCTTGCAGTTTTATGGCAAGAAAATGGCACATCGAATATTAATAGCATTATCTCAAAAGGTCGTAATAGTATCTCGTAGATATTTTGCAGCATGATAAAATGGATAATTGCCTTCAATCTGATATATTGGACAAGACGCTCAGATAAAAAATATTTAAGTTATAAGGCGTCAAAATTGTTGCATTCCTATTGGCCCACCCTGTATATATATCTCTTTACGTATATATCTTTATATATATATATATATAACTTTATATGGAAAGCAGTCGATTTGTTGTGCCCAGTTTTAGGGCTGTTGATGGCTTCCCCGCTTTGTAGACCAGGAACTATAAAGCGGGTCGTATATTTGGATAATACATGGATCAAGTTATATTAGAACGATGGATAGCAGTGACCGTAAAACAGATTCCAGCTTAAGCCAGACAAACGCAATTTATATGTATGCATACGTATTCAGACCAGTATTTCGGCTTATAGTGCAGTCCCGTACAAGTATAGGAGGCATTTTATATCGGCTTTTTACAATGTGTGCACACTGCCCCCATATAAATATATATATATATATATTCATACGATATGGGCTATGCGAAAAATTTATGTATATGCAGTGCCCAAAAAACGCAAAACTATCAGCGCACACTCTTCTCAAATAATATTATTGTCAATATGTAGTTGAACTCCATGGTAAGTAGAATAAGAATGAAATCATGTGTAGTTGGCTTGAACTAAACTCTCTAAAATTCATGCACAATGCACACTCCAGATAAGCCAACTGCTCCATGGGCGTAGCCAGGAGAAATTTCGGAGGGGGTTTTAAGATTTCGGGGGTTTTCATTGGAGATGGTCGCAAAAACTGCGCACACGACAATGCCAACTGCATATGCTTTGTGTCCTAAAAAACCACTATTTAAAACCCTGTGTGTATGCACACGTTCTTTGAACCAATAACTGTAGCCATATTGAATTGCTCCACGTAATTTCCGGCAGAACGTTTGTTGATATTGTAATATCGATAGATCTGTGACTGTGCCCGCCTCTGTCTGTGTAGCCTATATGTACAGCCAATAATGGACAGTAAACTGTAAAAATACGCTGCGAAGAAAAAAGCGATCCCATGCATGTCGGATAATATGTCCACAGTGGCATCAGGTACCGGTATTCATAAAGCGGGTTTATGAAAACTCTGGACCGAGAGTTTGGACCTCTATCCGTATCTGTTCGTTCTGCTCAATCGCATGTCATTTCGTTCTCAACTTAAAACTTATCTTTCATTAAATAGCCTAGCACAAGTGAGAAATTGTAAAGCGCAACTAATCTTAAAAATCACTAGCAGCGCCCTCCGTGCACCAAGAAGGGAAACCCCACGATCAAACAATTCAGACTTCAAGCACTTGCGGGGCAAGGAAGGTGACAGACCTATTAGCTCACTTTTAATCTTAAATCTTAAAATTGCCTATTCACCATAGGCAGCTTCTCTGTCTTATTGAACTGATCTTCTGGGCATTGACCTGATTACGGGTTGGTTTTGGTGTGTCATCGGTTGATACCTTTTACATTAGACACTA
>JACEVL010002156.1:0-19943 GCA_020284085.1 Aporrectodea caliginosa
GCAGTCAGTGGAGTTTGTTCTGCAGGCTTCAGAATGATGGTACATCCGGCTGCAATGGCTGGTGCAATCTTAGCAGTCGCCAGAGCCAACGGATAATTCCACTACAGAACAAGTGTTGAACTCATGTTATAATAGACCACTCAGGAATAGTGTTGTCCGTTATTTGAAATGCAAAACTGTAACTACTTTTTGGCAACATTTCCCTTAACTAATTACTTTTTAAAAAGTAATGCACACTAGGAATAAATTACTTTTCTGAGGTCAAGGCAAAGCAGAAATAGTTACTTTGCACTACTTTGAAATACAAAATGTTTAAAGTTGATTGTGTAACTATGCTAAACTTTAGTCAATTGCATTTAAAAAGTCACCATACAACACACGTTTTAAAATTATATACAACACTTTAGCTCATTACTATTTAAAAATAACTATACAACACTTTAGTCAATTGATTTTTAAAAGTAGGTATGCAACACTTTAGATAATTACTAAGCAAATTACTTTTTAAAAGTAAGTATTGTACACTGTTCAAGAACAGCATTCGCACTGAAATCATAGTAACAGCACAAAAACAATAGAAATCCAACTGATTCTTTTACAGAAATTACAGTAATGTAGTGTGGTAATTCACAGCACACCAACTGATAATGCACAAACACTGCCAACATCACAGTAGATATTTAAAATTGTGCTATATAAATGCTCTGAATGAACGAGTAAATCATTAATTAATAAATCAACATTAAATATGAGAAGAGTCCAGTGAGACATACAGTGTTTTAGTTGTCGGGGGATTGGGGGGTTCAACCCCCCTAGCTCTTTTTCTAACCCCCTCAGCTAAGTAACTGAAAAGATGCTGGGGGGGTTAGGTCTTGACCCCCCGGCTGTTGCTCTGTCATCAAGTACATAAGAATATATAGCCCAATTCCTTTACTTTTAAGTAAATTAGTTACTTACTTACTGTTATAGTTTGTGACGTACTGAGAGCGGAGCACTAGTCTACAGAATTAAGGTGAAAGCCAATTTCTGTAACACGTTTATTTCCTTTTCCTTTTATGCTATAGTTCGAGCAATGGTTGAGGCTATTTAGTGTGTGGAGAAAGACATAATTATTGCATTGAGTAGAGCTTGGAATGAGTAATTCTGACGCAGCTGATGTTTTGCTTGAATATTATATGCTTTAAAAGAGCGATGGTTTAATGCTTGGGCAGAAATTACAGCCACTTATTACTTTGTTGGAATTTCTACCTGTTTCATCTGCTGAGTGTGGAAGAGGATTCAGTCAGATGAATTTATGTCACACTAGTGGAAGAAACAGGCTTCTGGTGAGTTCAGTGAATGATCTGTTGATGATTGGCATCAATGGTCCACCTCTTACTGCATGGAATATAGAAGAATATGTTATTTCTTGTCTTAAAGCTGGCAGACATTGTGCTTTGGACAAAAGCCACTGGGTTACCAAAGAAAAAAGAAAGTTACAAAACATAGTCCAAAATTATTTTTGTAAACTACCGGGTATAGTGTAAGAATCTATGCATTATGGTTTGTGTTACTGAATTACTTTCCAAAAACCAGATGTTTTGTCTATGTGATCATGCATGGGCGTTTTTAGGGGGTGTTTTTACAGGTTCAACCCCCAAATAAATGCATTATGTTATTAAAAACTAAATATGTAGAAAAATACGACCATTTCCAATGGAAAACCCCGAAAACCTTAAAAGTTAAAACCCCCTCTGAAATTTTTTCCTGGCTACGCCCCTATGATTATGTAATTTCTTTGTTATGTCGCATAGATAAATTTAAAGAAGAAACTAAGATAAATTATCTCCTGAGTATTCAGTTGTTTCATATTAACTACATTAAAATTTAATTTAGACCTGTGATCGTGTACTTTCAAAATCTGAAAATTTTTCGACCCCCCAGTTAATTTTTGACAACTAAAACACTGGAGACATACACATACGAAAGCAGATGGTTGAACAAAGAATATGCTTACTTACTTACTTACTTACTTACTTACTTACTTACATGCAGTCTGAGAGGAATATGTACAGAGAAATCACAAGCCAGGTCTTAAGTTGATACCTGTATGAGTGTATGATAACAGAATCAGCAGAGCGGACAGATTGAGATTGAGCATTATTTTGTATAACTCTATATGCTAAACATAGCTCCCAAAAGGATCAGTCATTTGCAAAACGAATTCAGTGCACATGCTGCTAATGCAAACAGGTTCACATATAGAGCTGCTAGGGTGTCACACAAGCAACTGAATAAGAATAAGGCGCAGCAGCCAGCATACTAAACCCATCATATGCAGAAGTTACCGGTGTAATGGCTCCAACTACTCCAACTGGTTCGTGCCTTGTGAAGCAGAAATTTGTTCCATCTGAATATTGAAATGCACAAAAATGCGTCACATTACTTTATAAACCATGGTGAAAAGCTAACACTTGAGACAGTGGTACAAAAACTGATGCATCACTATTTGAAGGAATAGCCAAGTTTGCCTTTAAGACTTTTGTGCTATTTTACCTATTTCAAAAACTAAGCCCATGTTCTGACTGTAATTGTATTTGGCCACCTGTTGTTAACCCTAGAAATCAATGTCTATCAGATTGTTGAATGATCAATAAACAAATCCGACTGTTAATGTGTTCTAGTTGTTAAATTTCTCTTTGTATGGCAAAATCAAAACATCAAACAATGAAACATTTAAACTTTGTCACACTGATTAACAAGGACTTGCTTGAGAGTTTCTGCATAATGGATAACCACATCAAAGGAGAGGTCAAAATCTCATGCTCCAAAATACAAATAGAGAACAAGCCGAAATCCAAGTATCTTGGAAAAGCTTTTCATTCGAATCTGAGTCACTTCGTTTGTTGACTAAATACGAATATTGAACACATGTAATTAATTTAAAAAACATAACTTTAAGTAGCTAACTCAAACTAGAATCTTTAACAAGCAGACCAATAAGGAATTGGTTGCCATAACAGAAAATTCTCATAGAAAGTTGTAACAAATCAGTCCAGAGTAGACTCATCACCAAGAAAGAATTGTTGTTTCAAAATTGGATTTCTAAACTAACAAGTTCAAGGTTTTATCCAAAGGTGACTACTCACTGGCAGGAATGGTCTGTCCAACAATTTTGTCTGCAAGTCCCGCGTAGTACCTCAACATACCAGCTGCCATGTTGGTGTCGCCATGATAGGCCTGGACGAAAGGCTTTCCATTATCAAGTGTCTCAAGAGTCTTAAATGTTACAAAATCCAGTATGATTAAACACACACAATGCAGACAGAAATAGTACATATATGCTGACAGAAGGTGTTATGTGCCCATGTCTGCAAGGATAGATCTGGGGACTGCCTTGGCTTCCAGTCACCTAAATTACTGTAACTCACTTCTTACTGATATTAACAAGTCAAACATGCTGAAACTGCAGAGTTCAGAACTCTTTGGCTAGTGCCATAACTAATACATTAGTATATGAACATATAACCCCTGTGCATAAATCTTTGCATTGGCTTCCTGTTCAGCGAAGGTTTGGTTTAAAATTGGAGCTCATACTATATAAAATATTGAACTTTGGTCAGCCACAGTACTTAGAATCAGTTCTTCTCTCCCAGATTTTTCATTATTCATCAAGGTCGTCTGATTATATCTATCTTTCTCTGGTCATACCTAAAACAGGAACTGTTCTGGGTGCAATGTTCTGGTTGCTTGACCTACATTTTGGAAATCTCTCCCTATGTCTGACCGCTCTGCTCAGTTGCTTATATCACTTCGTTCTCAACTTATGATTTGTATCTTTCAAAATTGCTTATCTACGATAGTCTGCCTCTGTCTAACAGATTGATCTTCTGGTTATAAACCTGATCATGGCTTGGTTTTGGTGTGCCATAGGCTGATGCCTTGTGCATTAGCCATTAGACACCGGCACGATAGAAGTTATTTTACTAATTACTATCATATTATAACTGATGGTAGAATTATCTCAAGTTAAGATAACTACTGCATGTATCTATTGTTATTAATCAATAACTTCTATAGTGCCGGTATCTAATGCATAAGACATCAATCTCATAGTCAGATCAACAGAGCAATTCCGAACAGATAAGTTTTAAGTTGAGCATGAACTGACACAAGCGACAGAGCAGAGCGATGAGATACAGGAAGGAATTTCGAAATTTAGGTCCAGCAAAGAAAAAAGCTCGACAGTTCAGGCAGTTGTATGAATAGACAAGTATGTATCTACACATTTAACATAGCTCTGATTAAATACCTCTCAAAAACACTGCTTTAAAACTAAATGTCTGCAACTGTATGTCCCATTTCTGTCATGTAATCAAATAGCTTTAAATCCGAAAATTATAAGTTAAGAATTTCAAACTCAGAATATCAATCACAGATTCAGTATGCAGGTCATACATGCATGCATGCTTGCTTGTATGCATGTACCAGTACATATACCAGTATGTGTGTGTACCTGGTATATACCAGTATTTCAGTATGTTTGGTGCACTTTGCTTTCATAGCCCAAGACCACTGTGAAACTACTGATAAGAAATTGATTTTAAGCAGCTGTGTTCCGGTTTTAACCCAATGCCTGTGTAGAAATGCCTCAGCCCCCTTCATTAACATATCTGCAGCTCAATCACACCGAACAGGCTCCTCAGTCTTACTCCACAGGCGGCATTGGCTGTCTGTTGGTCTCAGAATAAAATATAAATTTGCATGTTTGACCTACAAAGCCCTCAACACCAGCACACCTCCCTGTCTTCAATCACTACTACTCCTTACATCCCTCCTCGTTGCCTGTATGGGTCCTTTAGCCGAGGCACGATGCAGAACAGCTATGGTTCATTTGCATTCCATACCAAAGCCCCAAAGGAATGGAATCGACTGCCACTCTGTCTCTGTCTGTCTGTATGTCTGTCTGTCTCTCTCTCTCTTCATAGCTAAAATTCACTTCCTGCCTTCAAACAGTGGCTCAAAATTCACTACTTCAACTTGGTTTTCAAACACTTCGATATCTAACTGCATCTTCATCTGGCGGCTGACAATCCGCACCTCGGATTCACATTTCAGTGTGACCGTGCATGCGTTACAAATTTAATTACTATTAGTATTAATAATAATAATCAAAGCAATGACACACATTATTCAAAAACACTACAAAGCAATAAATCTTACACAGAAGAAGAGCAGTCCCTTATAAGCGAACCCTGAGAGGCAAACATGGGTATGAAGTATTAGCAACTTCATTTTCTTAGCCTTAGCATATTAGGGCTAGTGGCTAGTACTCTCCAACGATGTATCTGATCTTCCCACAGTCCACGGTCACAAAACTCGTTACTAGCGGAGTTGGCTAGGGACACAGATGAAGCAGTAATCTCGAAATAAATTTCTTACCTAGAAGGGAATTTAACCGCTGACCTCTCGGTTTACAGTCCAGCATCCTAACCACTACTCCTACATAAAGTCCCGTCATATCACATAATATGGTACAAATCAGGTCTTTGGTAACTTTCCTCCAAAACACAACTTTAAGTTTCGTATTGAAAGTAACTTACAGCTAGTTTTGTTTTGTCACGGTCAATAAGATCAGCCAATTTGTTGAGTAGGGTTCCTCTGGCAGAAGCATCCAACTGACGCCAGACGGAATTCCTCTTGAATGCTGCCTTAGCTGCTGCAACTGCTTTGTCAACATCAGCCTACAGTCAACACAATAATTAGTTAAAAGCAATTTGTTGATTTATTGCATGCATTATATCACATTCATAGAAGCATCTGTAATGTGGGTCAAGGGATCTTTTGGGTTAAAACACATACGGTAAACAACAAGAACATGTGTCTTCTCAAGAAATCAATTTTCCCTTATGGGTTACACGATTCAAAAACTGCTCAGCTCTGTATCCAAGGTTCAAATCCCTTTTGAGATTGTACTCATCAAAAAGAGTCCCACAAATAACTGGCATACATGACAGACCTCTTACCCATAAAAGTTTCTTTGGAATGTCACTTTTTTAAACCTGATACAGCAAACTTATAATACAAATAAGATTTGAAATCATGGTTAACAGCAAATGTTATAGATGTATCTGAACCAAACTTGTTTCGTGTTCTTTTGCTAAAACCGCAAGTCCTAGGTTATTTGTAAGTTAGCAAAGAGTTTTGGCATCTGTGTTTTAAGCAGTGTTCAATCTGCAAAAAGTAAGTACAACACCTGTGAGTGTGAAGAAAGAGTCATAACACAAGGCCACATTATCTCAAACCCTTTGCCATAAAAACTATCACTAATCTTCACTAAAATATTCTCTACGAATACATCCATATTGAATTATTTTAAATAAAGCAATACTAGGCTGTGATAGAAGGTATTGTCCTAATTTACCCCATAAAGCAATCAACCGACCTTGTCACCTTCCTGAATGTCTGCAATCTTTTCCTCAGTCGCAGGGTTGATTGTGGGAAAGGTCTTCCCACTCACCGAGTTCACATACTCATTATTGATAAAAATCTGTTCAATAACATCAATTCAAAGATCATTACTGGAGAACTAATAAAATTTTAAATGAAATTGTTAATTAATTCACCGAAAATTTCCAACACAGAAAACAGCACACAATGGAAACATACACTTGTTGGTATCAACAGGGTAATTCAAATTCATTTAAATACACATCATAATCCAGCTAAAACTGTCTCAATAGAAGCTCCACTTTTCCAGGCAGTTTTCATTTTTAACGTAAACCTCATTTTGGTTTGACAACTATTTTACAAAACAATTACTAACTGTAATAATGCAACAATGCACAAACTACGGCAATGCTCTATAATTTAGTGGAGTTGAGGAACAATTGAAAAGTGGAGACTATTTAGCTCAAATAAGGCAGTACATAGTGAAAAGGGCTTTGGAGAAATGCTCCAGGGCAAACAAATTTTAGTCATGACGAAAAATGAAACATTGCTTCAACTACAATACAAATCAACTTAAGGAACAGTACAAATCAGCTACAAATACTTCAAATTCATGTATGCATGAATCAGGTACAAAGCTTTAACAAGTAGGCTACCTCAAGTACAAAACAGGTCAATGAACATACTATAATAATTCAACTACAACATAAATCAATCCATGCACAAGTGTTTTACCACAAGAGTCAGTTACTAAGTCCTCTGAGTGCAACATTGTCTCAGTAACCATATAAAGATGGAGCAGTATGCTTATTCACGTGTCATTGTATGTATCCCTTTAATTTATTGACAGAGTGAGTGAACTATCCTTTCCCTGTGCGACGAGCACATCCATCCAACAGCCACTATCAACGTGTTGCCTCTCAGTTAAGGACTGAGGGCCAATTTTGGCCAGAAGGTCTGGTATTCAACTAATGGTCACTCATGTATGAACCAACTGTATGTTGTTGCCACATCATGAAGGGTGGGTATTCAAGTGACATTTGATAAGTTGCAACGTCATGGTGAGTTTTATTAAACCAGACAATTACTACTAATTACAAAAAGCCAGCACACGTTCAACACAGTATGCTAAGATACTTTGGTCCCTGTACCTAGCAGGACATGATTTGGCTGCAACACCAGCCTGGCTGCATCTCCTCTAGAGTAAAAACTCTTTGAAAACTGATTCATAAGAAGGCCAGAGGTCAAAAAGCAGAGACAATATGTTTACTGCAAACTAAATTTGATATAGGGTAGGTGAATAAGCTGGTATCCCTGATGCGGCTTCTGTGCGGCACTGAGAAATTTTACATTTAATACATTGCATATCTCCTATTTTGGACCTGTAAAACTCTGTGAAAATAGTTGTGCAATTGGACGACCTAATCTACTGTAAAATACGGCAACTAAAAAGAGCCTCGCTCTACAGCCAATCACTTGTATGGCTTTCAGTCTGGACCCCAATTCAGACTGAACATGACTTTGCAAATAATGAAATGTAAACCGAGGATCAAAGTCCTCAAATATAACCACCAGTCAAAGCAGTCCACGCCAAAGTCAACAGGCAGTCAGGCAGTGTGACCTGACACGCAATATCAACAGGAGTATATTGTGTACCAGCAAAGTCCTTATAGCTTAAAGAGATTTTGCTACTCACTAGTTCATTTCCAACCCTCTAGCTCTTACCTTCTGTGGAAAACCATAAACCAACTCCTTCATCTGAACTCGTCCAGCCTAAGTCCAAATTCTCTTCCATCTTGTTCAATAGCAGAGATGTTCTGTTCTGCCTCATTGGACAAAATTACTATGCTCCGTTTGTCTCTTTGATCACTCCTTGCGAAAACCACCTACCAAACAATCCACCTGTAGCTGATCCTCACCCCAGTCATGAATGTCCCCCTTCTCCACATCCAATCACTACATCCGAGACTAAAATATTCCATCTGTTAAAATCTTTTCAAATAAACAGTACAAACCTGATCCTATACCTACAAACTTCTAGAAAGGCTGTGCATCTATCTATCTACCATTGTTCCCATCATTACCATACCAAAATAATTAACCACTCCCTGTAAGAAGACTGCTCCAATAACACACAGCCCATGTTTTCTCAACTGGATATTCCACTAGACCCAGAATTTAAAAATATTCCAGTCAGAACACATTTCTCAACCTTATCTCAGCAACCCACAATAGGCTGAGTAAACTAACAACAGCTGGTTCAGGCTCTACTTCATCTTCCAGAGGTGTAATTAATCAGTTTGACTGTTCTTCTTTTCAGGCCATTGATCATCTGACATAGACAGAAATCTTATCAACCTCTTTCTAACTTTGTAATCTGTTAAGACGGGGTAAAGCCAGGTCAAGTAAGATCAGATGAAGCAAGGTGAAGTACAATGGAAGAACAGTAGTTCCATAAGCTAAGCCAACAGGGTAGCCAAGTGTATGAAGTGTTGCCCAGTTCACTTTTACTCAGCACAACCCTTCTCCCACTGACACTGTACAGTCAGTGTACACATTTTATAGCCAGTGTAAAGTACCAATTGCTAATTTAACATACACCTCAGACTCTCAGCTGACAAGTAAACATCTCAAGATCAGCTGGTGAAACTAAAGAACCGTTCCTTACAAGTTGCAAGGTTCAAACTAGACACCAAGATTTGAACTCTGCCCATTGTAGTGTCACACTTCCGTGAATGAAGTGTTGACCCCTTTACCACACTGACTCTGCATACAACTTTCATAAAATAGCAAACAGCCAAACACAGAGCAGATTGGTGGCAGCAAAAAATAAACCAATTCAAGCAAAACCAAGCAATGGCTTTTTAATCTTACTATAATAATTATATAGATATCGGTTTACAGTAACTTTAGGCCAAAAAACAACATTTTAACCAGTCAGCAATCTAACAATTGGCAACATATATTAAAAGGATGTTTGTTAATTGTTACTTTCCATGGGAAAACTTATATACAATTACAATACAACTGCATTTGAAATTATCCCCATAGATCAGAAGTGCGCAAATGATCATTTTGACAGAACATCTATAGCGCTGAGCAACTGGGCATGAAGGACTTGCCACACCTTCTATTATGACTATACCAAGGCTTTCTACATTATTCTGTTCAATGTGGCTCTTCTACCTAACAGTGGAGCTTCTTTGAATATCTAAATATCCACAGTCTCCAATAAGTTAATATTCTGTGTAGAGAATTTTGATACACCTCCTCAAACTCACATACAAAAACAATCCAATTGCCTACACACATCTCACACATTATCTTAGGCTGTCCACAACACCTACAGCGCTGTTTTCATCTTCCGTTACGATCAGTTATGGCGTGTAAAATAGGCCTACATGTACCCATATCACATCCTCCCCATATCTTCTGTTTCGATATAATTTTAAACTTACGTAGGTGAAGGTATGGAAATTGGGAAAATAAGAAACTGCACAATGACAACAGAAACGCGATGGTATTATTGTGACTACATCCCTCCCTCGTGGGACTTAGCTCAGCTGTAACAGTGTTACTGTTGTCGTAGGCCTAGGACTGTTTGCATCATGTAAAGTTTAGACAAGACTTACAGAGACTTTCTAAGGTTGCAAAACGTTCTTATAGCTGCGACAGTGATAGAGATATAAACAGAACCGGCCAGACTAGGCACTACCTGAGTGGGAAAGTAGGCCTAAACACGGAAAAACCAGAGGAAAACTAGATGGGGCAAAACTACAAGAGCGCTATGAGCCTACTTGCCCAGCACTTGCATGCTGCAAACTGACAGAACGTCATTCAACCTGACAATCCTACAACAATACATTGAATTGCGATCGAGGTACCTGCGTAAATTCGATCGCCAGAGGGCGAATCGGCTTCGGTTCTTCTGCCATCTTTTCTCTGCCTTTTCCTGTTTACTTTTTACAGACAACTAACACCACCGAACACAAACGCGACCCAGTGCCCTGGACAATCCAAGCCGCGGCTTTATGAATCTGCGTACCGTATACTGAGCAAATGAAGCCACCGTGACTATGCAGGTTTTGGCAAAACAACGAAGTTTCAGATGATGTCGTCGCGTGCTCTATTCAGTCTACTGTGTTGGATCTCGCGGTTATACGAGATGAACTTAGATGATGAACAGACAGTTTGCGCGCGTTTACAGACAGACAGACAGACAGACAGACAGACTGTCACAGACAGACAGACAGACAGACAGACAGACAGACATAGGCAGTGGCGGCGCCAGAGGGGATAGGGGCAGCCCCAGAACTGCGGCTCAGCCCCCCAAAAAGTGGGAAATCTCTGCAAATCACAGGGAGGAGGGGACAAAAGGGAAGGGCTTGGAGCTTTAAATTAGCCCCCCCAAACCTGAAATCCTGGCGCCTCCACTGTTCATCGGCCCCACGATGATCTGATTATTATTACGATATGCGCAAAACAGCTATAGCCTACATTACAATAGGCCTATAATTATTTAGGCCTACAACAGGTAGCCTACAAATATCCAGAAGACATCATAACCGGATGAATGTCCAGAGGCTGTGGTCGCAGTCAGATTGTCAGAATAAGGCGCTCATAAAGCTCACAGTTAGTTAGCCTGATAAACGGCTGGCCCAACTGATGACATAATATTATTATGTTCCCATCCACTTTCATACCTACAGTTCAAACCTTTTGAGTTTTGACTCCAAATTTCTAAAGCTAACGCAAAGTTCACTCATGGCCGGGCGCTGCGTCGTTTCAGAGGACTGTTCTGCGTCGTATCGATGTCCATAGATCGATGTCCATGATTGATGATTGAAGGTCCGAGTTCGGTTGCCAGAGAGAGCCACAAGCCGCAGAACAGCTGTTACGGCAGGTTTTGTTGGGGACGAGACAGCTCATTAGAATGCAGAGGATCGGATGGATAGGGGTAGGAATTCTTGAAAACGTGAGACTTCAATTTGGAGTGGAAAGCCTATAATACTGAAACTTCTATTGACTAATGACCTCAATGACCAGGATTTTGCCAATTGTCTGTAGAAGTTGCCTCCTCTTGAATTTAAGTCTCGCTACATGCCTGCCTATGCAGATTTAGTTTCTTCATTTAATGCTGCAGAGTCAATTAGCCTATATAGCCTATATGAGGCTAATTAAGTAAGTAAGTAAGTATATCCTTTTTTATACCAATTGCTAACCGCATTTTTGGTTTACAAGAGAATCACATTTATGTGTTGGGCTAACCTAACATGTCATAAAAGTTTTGGTGTGCTATCTATCCTCGGCATTCAACGCATGCGTAAATCATCCGCAATATAAATGTTTTACGTGCCAGAGTGTCCGCTTGTGGTATTACCCTATTGTGGGCTCTTGGGCGCAGTAGGTATGGGGTCTGTTTTATCTGGGGCAGCAGTCCGTGTAGAATGTGCGATGGGTTGTTCAGAACGTCATTGAAGAGGCGGGTGTCTGCAGTCGCGTACAGTACAATTATTAGCGCAGTGGTTTTCTTAACTACTTAAGCGCAGTGGTCTTCTGAACCACTTGAAATCCTTTTTATGTTATGTTATGTTATGTTGTGTTATGTTAATACCCCCACAGTGTAGGCCTACTAATCCAACCACGTATACTGCCTTGTGGATAGGCAGATTGGAATCCTAAGTGCAGGGTTATCCGGGTCAACAGCGGGCCACACGACCAGTCAGGTTCCCTCCTCGGCCTACTTGCGGCTTAATTTACTTCATCAGCCGGTCTAACCTTTAGTTTAGACTATGGACTACTTCACATAGCTAGGCTAGTGGACTCTGCAGCATAACGGAGTCGCCCCTCCCGCCCTCTGTGCGCAGCCGTGAAAGGCTAAAGGTTATTCTGGTCAGTATATTTCCAAAAAATGTACATACGGTATAAACATTTTAAACATTGCTTAAATAGAACTATACAATACAATACAATTAGGCATTTGTAACGCGCTTTAACAAGACAAGTCTTGCACGAGAGCGCGTAGTGTAGTCTCAAGATGTTAAATATAACTATAGGCCTATAGGCCTAGTAGTTTATTAATGACGTTATTCACGATGTTGGTGTTTTATTGTGTAATCATTGGTTTTGGCTTTGGAGTGCGGACGTAGGCTACGCAAAGGGGCGGATACGGCTTAAAATGCGGACAAGGGATGGGTCAAAGTAGGTCATATTCTGCGGACATCCTTTATGGACGACCCCGTATCTGGGCCGTTTTCTGGTTGTAGCCACTTAACTTAAGTCATTTAAAATTAGTCTGCATGAAATGCGCGTGAAGTTTTATGGTTCATTCAATTCCTTGTAAGGCCTAGGCCTACAGCAAATGCTACAAACTTAGTTAACCTGTTGTGCCCACTGTAAACCGCTTCTCCTCTGTGGAATGGAAACTGTCACTGTCAGCCCAACCAGCAGTGAGCTGAACTCCTTTGAGTACACTTACAGCTCTGCAATATGTAAAATTGTCAAAAATTGTCGTAGTAGTAGGCCTAGGCCGGCCTATCTGTACTGCACTAGTCAGTGCACTTATGCATGAAAATAATATTAAAGACTGTTGTTTATCTTGAAGACCGCGATTTATCCAGAAATGCTTTCAGATGAGAACATTAAAGTTTCAGATTTCTGTTTTTTTCTCAAACGCCGTAAGTGAATGAGTTTTTGTTGCTTTCATTTCTTCTTGTTTTGTGCTACGGTGAATTAAATATTGATACAAAAATGACCGTTTACATAAATTACATTACCATCGTCACGCTCCCAAGTTCTCGTTCCTTTCATTTAGTAAATTGGTATACGCCTTCAAAACAACTGTACATAAGTCCAGTAGGCCCTATCGGCAAAGAGAGCAGCTGTCAATCATTGCTCAAATGTCTATTGTAGCCTATAGCTTGAACTTGTCCATTACGGTAGGATGTATGATCTGCCAGCATAATCCATGGGCATTAGATGGGACCCACATGGGCTCTAAACGAGTCCCATTTCGGAATATATAGGGTCCATATTGGCATGCTGGCAGGGTAAGCATTTTCCAACTTCTCCTTGGATGAGGTCCAGTGAGGTCAAAAACCGAAGTCTTTGGAAGGTCTCTCTATGTAACACCACTTGTTATGGCCCAGCGACATTGGCATCATTCTTGACAGGAACCACAGAAGTACTACGTCTTTAGATGATTCCACCGTTTTTCGACCATTCGTCGTCTACTCTGACCACGGGTTCATCGTATGCCAAGAAAGCCGGCCACCAGCGATCCCAATGTGAGCTAAAGTTAAGATCAGCGCTTTTGCAGTTCCTTCGAGACTAACAGGCCTATAGGCAATTCCGTCGAATGTTGGTAATCTATCGTTTTAGCATCCCAAATTATTCACCCATTTTAATTCTTACTTAAATAGAAGTTTAACTGGATCATGAAAATAATGTTTTTTAAAGCAGAAGTTGGATTGATGAAAAAAACTTGCATAGGCCTAAATAGAAGTTGGATTGACAACAGTTATCATGGACATTGGTATTCAAATGCCATGTATACAAAACGATGAAGCGATAGGTTATAAAGCGTACATAAAAATGGATGCTAAAACGATAGATTACCCGAACGTTTATCTACAGATAATGCCGACTCCATCGCAAAAACAAGTCTTGGAGTGCTACTCCTGGTGGACTGCTGAAGTTATGCTCTCGAAGACTGATCATGCAACCACAACAACGGCAACAGCTATTCAGTCGGAGGACAACCTTTTCATGGCAAAGCATTCAATTATAAAGCACTGAACGGCAAAGCATTCAATTATAAAGCACTGAATGCCCTACTCAGAGTTGAAATCATGATTGCAATTTCCCATGTAAAGCATCTCTTCAAGGAAAAGATATATCAGAGGCGCAAGTTCGACATCCCAGCACTAGACACAATAATTATATTGAAAATAATTTTCACTCAAATTCCACAGATTTAATCAGACTAAACGTAAAAATTACAATAGCAGGTAACATAATTCAAAACTAATGCCTTCTGCAATACAAGTCTCGGTGAGCAATTTCTTAAAGCTATCAAAATTAGATTTCAATACTGTATGTCAATCACAAAATGCTGACAGAACTTACTTCACAGTTAAAGAACAAGTCATTTTTAAAGCCAACAAAACTAGATTGGTACATAACAACCGAATAGCAGCTGATTAAACATAAGCAGTCATATCAATTTCCACAACTAGAACAAAAATTCTGTTCACTTTAGATTTTCACTGGCAGGTTGATGTATACCTGAAAATTAAACAAAATTTTGATTTAAATAGCATAAAACTACTACATGTATTAATAGTAATACAGTAAAACCTTGCCATATCGAAAATCAATGGACCATCTTGACGATAAGAAGACAGTAAATGTTGACAGCGTTTTTGAGGTGTTCCCAAATGCACTTTATAGAAGTGCAGATACATATATACAATGACTGAATACAAACTACACAGTGTATAAGATAATAGTATAGATGCAAATGTTGAATACATTATGCTCCTCTCTCATTCCTCTGCTCTCTTCTCTCAATGTCCCTCTTCTTTCTAGATCACCATCTTTCCACCATTCCATTCTTCTTTTATGCTCCATTGCCTTCATTTGCACCTGTACATTTTTCCTTTTTTAACTCCACTGCCTCCCTTAGCATTTGTCCTTTCAACTTCCTTTGTATCTCCTCCTTTTGCACTGCTCTCTTCCTCTTCTTAAATCCCTCCACTATAGGCCTATCTAAACAACCATAAAGACAGCCTTTCCCCTTTGACAATAATGCTCATCACGTCTTCCTAAATCCTTAAACTCCAGGATTATTTCTGGGTCCTTTGATAACTATCGGCATCAGTTATGTAATAAATAGTAATTATCTTACATCAGTTTACCAGAATTTACTTTATTTTACCTTACAACAACCACGATTTGAATTCCAGTGAGTCACGCACTATGTTTGCTTAGCCCTACAGTATGCATAAAGCTCAAAATGCCATTCTAATAATGCATGTAAGACTTAATTTACTCGCTCAAATACAGACCAAAAATAGGAAAGCCCTACAAAACTGACCGTTTTCACTTCAAGGTAAGGCTCCACTCCATAAAGACCACTGTAAACACAAAGCATGTCACATATACTGTTAATGTAGCAAGTATACTAATTATAGTTCATTGACAACACTTTATTTATTCACGAGACTAGTCACTAAGCTCCACAAACCAGCACCATAGCATTCCGGGCAGGAAGAGGAGCGATGGAAGGGCAAGCTCATGGAAAAATTGAGGTACACATCATTCAATGGTCCACTGACCATGACCGTGACAGACAATGTTGTGCTAGTATAATCTACTTAGAAATAGCATGAGCAGAACAGAGGAAAACTGCACCACGTGTTAACAACTCTATGAGTGTATCAGATGATTCATGTTCAAGTTTCTTTTAAGAATCCGAGAAAGGTGCTAAAGCATGGTTATCTCACAGATCTACTACAACAATGTGATTTAACGTGTGCCGTATATGTTTCTTGTGTGGTCTCTGTCCAAAAGTATGTATTATCAAAGGAAGATTGATCCAGAAGGTCGGTTTTTAACATCATATTAGCACATCTAACCACCATGGCGGGGAGTTGAACACACACTTTACAAGGCACTAAAGGTGTACATAATACTGGGTGCTCTAACTCCTTGGTCAAATGGGTTGTATGCAGATACATGCAACAAAAGTAGGTAACACACCATATCAAGCAAGAACATTTGGTAAAAAAATAATTCACGAGTTGAGGAGAAAAAAAGGGTCTAGGTTTCCAAAGTGGAAACAAGTAACAGGGTATAAACTGATGGACACAAAACATAAAGTAAATTCATTCACCATTTCCCATAGCCCATAGTAGAATGTTGGGCACGAGTTCATTTCATTTGAACATTACTACAGCACCATTTAAAAATCTCACTACGGCATGCAACAAATGGTCTCTAATAGACTGCAGATCTATGCAACACAAATGTTGAGCAACATCACACTAAACTCATTTTACATGAAATTACTTCCTAAAATCAGATATACACATACATACATACAATAGAACTTGTTAACAACTAACAACTAATTAGCATTAACTTACAATTCCCTTCCCTGTCCTGACATCTTGAAGCCGCCAAATGGAAGCTGAGGAGTGAAAGCGTTGTAGGTATTCACCCTGAAATTAACAACATAACATCACTTAAATCACTTCATGCTGTGTGGTCAAAGTGCCAATCCATAGTAGCTGCCATTTGGCTGAAGAATTTCATTACTTGTTTGCCTATTCATTATTTAACTATTTCAACCACTGACAACAAACAATAGGAGTTAAAGACAATGCAAAACTTAATCTTATTCTTCATATTCCTGAAGTCTAAAAAGTTTCACTGCATGCATGAATGTCTGAACGACTGTATGATGTATGTACCGTAATAATGTATGTATGATGTAGCTGCTCAATTTTAAAAGCATGGCAAGAGATCTGTATTCCATTTAGAAAACCAGAAAACATGCAAGAATATTAAATAACACTGGTCATCTAAAGGTGAACCTGAGTAAGTGGAAAGAATGAACACAACCTTAACAAACATATGTCATCCTTAGGAAAATATTTCCTCACGAAGCAAAGAAGTTTAAAAAATGTGTGTCATCTAAAGAAACATGTTTGCTCTTATGTACACATAATTTTATTAAAGAACAGATATCATGTGAAGCAGTGGAGTTGTTTTAAGGAATGTATGTCATATTGAAGAAAGAGTTGTATCGGGAGCTTTCCTACCAGACAGTTCCAGCTTCAAGTCCACTCGATACAATCAGAGCAGTCTCGACGTTCTTGGTGAAGACGGCTGCAGCTAGACCATAGGTAGTGTCATTCGCCTTATCCAGCACCTCTTCAACATCTTTGAACTTATATATGGACTGAACTGGTCCAAAAATCTAAAAACAAATGTGTAATGTATCACTTGAAAAGTCACAGAAGTGACTGTAACAATGATCGAACGATTAAAAATTCTCAATAAGTATATATGAATTTACTTAAACTAGTCCAAATCTTTGCACGGTAAATGCAACTCAACGGACACAAAATCTACAAAGTGCAGCAAAATGTAAAATGAAATCATACATTCTTATGTAGCATCTTTTTCAAAGACTAGAAAAACAAATTACATGTCATAAAGAAATTGAGGAACACTATACAGAAAAAGCCAAACACATGGTTGTTCCAAGTTTAAAGACTGCACAACATAAGAAGTATCAAAATGCAAAATTGAGATTGAACATCTGTAAATAAATGGATGCATAAAGTGAGATAGGATAAAACGATGCTAGAACACAACAGAAACGCTAGCACTGAATTTAGACGAACTGATGTACGTGATTATCCAGATATAGCTAGCATGTTATAAAAAGCCAAAGTATGATAAATAGGAAATTGCGAGGGATAGAATGTATTCATGAATGCCTGTAGTAAAGTAGAACAGTTAGAAAATAACCATATAAATTTAAGAATCATGGAAGCAACAAGTAACAGAGAAAAAACTGAAAAGCAAGAAACAATTGAGACTGGATTATAAATCTGCAAAAATGAAAACAAACTGAAGACAGTGAGAAGCATAAACTGAACCTCTTCTTTAGCAATGCGCATGTCTCCCGTAACGTCAGTAAACACGGTAGGCTCAACGAAGTATCCCTTGTCTCCAAGACGCTTTCCTCCACAGAGAAGCTTTGCTCCCTGACTCTTCCCTGACTCAATCAGTTCCAACACCCTCTTCAGCTGTACATCATCAACCTAATGACAGAACAGCACCGAGACATATAAGGCAGCAATGTCTTGCCATGCGATGTATGTTAGTATATTAGTATGAAATAAATGTTCTTGTAGTTCCTTCTATGTACCTTTCTTCACTAGCCTAAATGAAAGTTATCAAGTTAATTGTGAAACCCAGTTCATGTATAAGGAACTTATGCTTAAACAGTTGAAGCTGTTACAAATAGCAGATATTCTCACACAGGCACACATACAAGTACACAGACACATGTACACACAAACATGTACACACACACATACAGACACACACACACAAGCAGACTCCTGTTCATGGTTTCTGAAGGACAGGCCGTCATCCACAGCTGGCAAATAAATTAGAAAAATCAATAATCGAGCCCTTGCCACAGGTTCAAACAATGAAGGAAATACAAGTTTCAAAGTTTAGTGTAAAAGGCTTGTCGCTTTGGAAAGAAGCTGACAAGCACAGTAAAGCTGGGTCTGGTAAATATTTCAATGGCTGAACATTTGAAGGCAGGACATCTATGCCAACTCAGTCCTCTCTCCTTTGACCACCAGTTCAAGAGGTTAGAGAAGACACCTTTTCTTGGACTGGCATAGTCATATTTGCACTTCAGCTCAAAGATTCTTCAGCACCTTGGGACCACATTTCTGCGACAGTTGCTGCAGTGATGACTAGGCTAGTGTATTAGCATAATTGCATTATATCTCACATGTTTCTGATTTACAGCAAGAACCCTCTTTCTCACAAGTCCACTGTTCCTCACCTGCGGTCCGTTCTCATTCTTTGGATCAAAGGGATCACCAACTGTTCTCTTCTTGGCTCTTTCCACACTGCGCTTCACGAACTCTTCATAGATGCTCTCATGGACGTAGGTTCGCGATCCAGCAGTGCAGATCTGGCCCATGTTTGCCATAACTGCCTGATGAGACACTTCCACGGCTTGGTCCACTAACAAAACCAAAAACATAAAATGCAATGTACATATTAGCTTAATTCGAATTAAATTATCACAACTTTGGCAAATCTTAACAGAAAATGTTCACAATGGAAAGCCACGACTCATACAAATTTTCTCATCATCTGAAATTGTTCTCAAATCTTTGTTAGAAGTCTGTAATAGATTATGATAATGGATCCTCTTTTGAGAGACTATCAACAGATGTGTAAAATGACAGTGGTGCCAAACAATTTTAACTCTATCATAATTATTTTTGATGAGCCCAATCTCGTCCAATTTAGTTGTCCAAATGTAATTTAACCGATGCCTCATCAACACAGAAATTATCTAACCACTTTGGTTTACATGAAATTAAGCATTCTTCTTAAAAAGGTTTTTCTAATTAAGTTGTCAGCCCATGGGACGATTCGTTCATGTGGTCGGGGTGCAGGGAATAGGAGAGTGTCTTTACAAGAGGGAGGAGAGGGTTCAGAACATGGCCTGGTTCGCCAAGGCAGCAGTAAAGAGGTTCCCGTCTGCCGTTCTACACAGCTGTTCTAATGTTGGGTTATCCTCTGGTAGGTAACGCAGTCAGACCAGACGGTCGGTCAATCACGGGCTGTAGTCTATTGCACTCCTGCTGCCCCCACCAAAAACCTCAACATTCTTTATAAACTAAGGCTGTTCAGATTTAACGTGTTTAGCTATTATTTCCTGTTTATTTATTATTTCCTGTCTG
>JACEVL010002157.1:0-20722 GCA_020284085.1 Aporrectodea caliginosa
TCATGAAATTACAGGACTCTGGCTATATCTGGGGCCGAGGTGCGTTCCGCTAAAAACCAAAAGGGGTCAGATTGACCCCTTCGGTGCTTCTAGTGTTAATTCAGAATATCCGGTTCTTTTAAAATCTTCTGAACGAAACATTTTGCAGAAAAGTATTCTCATTGTAATAATGCTCAAAATTAGCCATAATCCGCTGTAAAATTAATTTATTGAATTGCTCAATTTTTTAAAGTGTGTCAATTGTGCGTATGTGGTTGGCCGTTGTCTTGTTGGACTCAGATCTTGATCAACAGCTGGTAAACTGGTTTCCTCTGTCTGGCAGGTCTCTGTTAAAAAAAATCACATATTCAGTCATAAATTCAGCTATAATGCTTTATAATTCGTCATGAACTACAGAGCGCATTACTACTTTTAGTTTATTTTAGACTTCTTTGAAATAGAATAATAATTTTCATAAAGAATGTCATCATCAGTTATGACGAGAGATATAATTATATAAATTGAGAAACCTTTGCTTTAAATGTGGGACATGTTTGGGAGGGGGTTTGGGTAACGGTAACACTCTCGCACGAAGAGTATAAGATCAGCACGGACGCGGATCCGTTTTTCAGCTACCCTCCCAAAAGTCGACGCAGCCTTGAATTCGCTAGAAGGCGTTGGCAAAATTAGCAGTAGGACGTGATGGGCATCTTAGATGGCTGCCAAAAGTTAAATTCGACTCCTGTAATAACTTGTGATCTCAGTTCATACTATGACTTCAAATCCTAATGCGGTGTTAGTGCCAGGTGAATTACATGCTAGAAATATCATTTTTCTTTACCTGGTTTGTAATTTTACATAGATGAGTCTCTCTTGAACTGGCTTTATATATATATATATATATATATATATATATATATATATATATATATATATATATATATATATATATATATATATATATATATATATATATATATATATAATAATAATATTTTCGTTTATTCAAACAATCCGGTTGACAAACCGCAACTGGTTACAGTGTACAATTATGCAATTGAAACAATTCACAAGAACACAAATGACAGAAGACATAAATCTTAACTACTAACAGAACAGACAGCCTGCAATACACGGCGCCAATAGCAGCCTACAAAGCATATCCGCCCAACGGGGGCTCGAACTCGGTACCTCTCGGTCTGTGTGCCAGATGTTATCCAATGCGCCACGGCCCCCCTATATATATATATATATATATATATATATATATATATATTGTTAGCTTATTGTGTAAAGGTGAAATGTGAGTTCGTATGATAAGCGGATTTGATAAGGAAGGAAAAGAGAAGACTTTCTCAATATAATTGAATAAAACTCGTATATTTACAATATGTACGAAATTGGAACGATACTCACACATCCAAGACAAACACGACAAAAGCACCAAAAGCAGACTCTTGAAGAAGAAGAAGACGTCAGCATAAACGAAGAACAACTCGAGAACCGGCATTAAACACCAACGAGCAGCAGGGTACACTCTCAAGCACAGATCTATGAAAAGGTACTCGACGTAACACACAGCAAACCTTTACTTAACAATACACCGCAAAGTCTCTCTATTTATACAGACGAGACCATCCTATAAATTATTAACAGTAAAACGAGGTGCGCCTTAACTAAGATTAGCACGTGCACGTGTGACGAGGAAGATGATCACATGGCGGGATGGCTGAAGGCCACTCCCAACAATATACACACAATCACACATACATGCATACATACATGCCAACATACTTCAACATACAACACACTTCAAACCTCCCAGCCCTCCTATCTCCGTCAGTTGTTCACGACCCAGCCACTTCGTCCAACCCGCTCCTCCTCCTCTCTAACACTGCTCCGCCCTTCCGTCACCTCATCACTAACATTTTCAAATCGTTCCATAGCCATAGCTGTTCCACCTCTTTGGAACAAACTTCCGCCAGCACTACGACAATATTAATATCTGACCCATCCTACGAAGTCACCAAAACTCCACCTCTCGCTATCTCTCCACAGGTCTTTCACTCGAAACTAAAAACACTGCTTTTTGACAAATCCTATCCTGAATCCAACACTTCTCCCTGCCTACCTCGCCGTCTGAACACCACACACCATCCACCTTAGCCGCTGGCCTGTCTGCGTGCCTGACTCTCTGGATTTTGACCCCCGCCTATAAATTTTGTTTTTATTGAGCGCCTGTGAATAAGCTGGTTCCCGCGACTTTTGTGGGCGCTGTAGAAGTTACGAGTTTTACGATTTTACGATTTACGATTTACATACATACATACATGCCAACATACATACATACATACATACATACATACTTGCATACATACATGCATGCATGCATACATGCATACATACATAATTGCATGCATGCATACTTTTTCATACATACATACATACAGTGGCTAGACATAGCCTATACTTACATGTTTGCTTTAATGACTGCGTTGATGAGTTGCTGGGTGGCATTACTTGGCAGCTGAGGATTTATTCGATTGTCTTAAACGCTTCGATTAGAGATGAGTTGTTATGCGAGGACCAGATGGCCTCAGTCAATGTTTGTCTGCATGGGTGACTAGCAGCAGAGATCGACTGAAGGATGAAGTCACAATGAGGGAGGAAATAGCAGAAGGGATCGAAGGAGGGAGGAATAATATTGTATCGCAGAAGGAAGAAGGAATTTAATGGAAGGATGGAGGATACGAGAAAGGAACTGATGAAAGAAGGAGATTATTGGAGAGGGTGTTGGGGTGAGAGAGAAGGACAAAGGGCGAGGCAGAAAGAGAGCGAGAGATAGAGATAGAGAGAGACAGAGAGAGACAGATAGAGACAGAGAGAAAGACAGACAGACAGAGAGAAAGAGAGAGAGAGATATAGAGAGCGAAAGAGAGAGAGACAGTGAGAGAGACATTCAAAGAGAGAGAGAGCGAGCGAGAGACAGACAGAGAGACAAGCAGAGAGACAGGCAGAGACAAACAGAGACAAGGAGAGATACAGAGACAGAGGCAGAGAGGACGGAGTCTGACTTGCAAGTTGAAAACAGACTCAAAACTGAGCGTCAGAAATTCGTGTTGAAACAAGTCGAGGAAGAACAGATTGCGGAAACATGGAAACATGACAACAATAGTAACAAAAGCATGATGGTAAAGCATTCAACCATTGCGACTGGCTAATTACAAGATTACTCTGGCCATCGGTCACAATAGTAGGCATCGATATGGATAATGAATGCGCCTTTCTCTCGTTCATGTGGTATCGTTTCAGTTGTTACACAATAACCCTCGATATTTGCACACGATCTGTGTGTGCATGCATACATGTAATTTGCCATGAAAACCAGGTTTTGTGTGAAAGACAATTAGCAGAATAATTATTTATGTGCTTAATCTGAAAACAAAAGGATCTCTAATCAATTCATCGCCTATTCTTGCTCCAGTTTTGCGTTGTATGTGACAATGTAACTCAGAAATTCAGCATCAGTAGTCGCATTAGAAGCACAACGGACGAGTTGCTAATGTAATGTAATGTAACACTTAAGAGTCTCTCAGAAGCGCTCAACACGTGGCCATCAAGCAGCTAATGATCCATTCATTTGGCCGCATCGATTCGCATTCATTCATTGTCCTGATAGCTCTGGGGAGAAGCGTCGCTCTGATGCCTGGTAAAAATTAATATTAAACACTGCTCTAACATTAAATCCCTTTGTGCTCAAAATATTACCCCGTGTAATCCAGAATGGCATAGAAACTGCTTTAGATCAAAGTTCGGAATAGAATTAAAAGTAGACCTACGATAAAAATTATTCTAAAAATAATCGGTAGACTGATTATGATTAGGGATAGTAAAAATTCACGGCAAAAGGTTTAAAATTCAGGGTAGCATGTTGTAAAAATGGGCTCAAATCACAGCAAATTCACGACATGAAATAACGCTTTCATTTGCTAAGATCCGACCAAACAATCACGCAAATTATAAGAAAGAAATGACGAGTTAGCTTTCACGTTTGTGTCTATGATAAATGTAATCATATTAATGGTATAGATCAAAGCGGCAACGCACTGTCGCTGTGTATGTAATGTAACTCTCTGTGTCAGAGTCAATGTTCAGTTATGAAACAGTCAAGACAAGACTCGCAATGATGTCAGTTCTGTGACAGTCAGGTAGAACTAGGGCCTACGAACAGACGATGAAATCGGAGGCGAGTATGACGTGCGATTTGATGAAAAGAATGGCAATGTGAAATTTTATTGATGTTGATAATAGAGTAGGCTGTAGAGGAATTACACTGTTGCACGGTCACACTTTAAGCCGTGCATAGAATCCGTGTTTATATATAATTATTTGCCGGAGAGACCAGCGCCAAATACGCCTCCCCTTTGTTTGCCAGGTTTTGTGTGTTTTGTCCAGTTTGTATTTCGTGTGACATTGTAACTCGGGAAGTAAGCATCCATAGTTGCATTTGGAGGACAAGGGACGAGTTCCTAGTGATCTATGAAAGCATTCGAGTCGCCTTCATTCAGTGTTCGGGAAGAATCGTTTATCACACAAAAGCGCAATCAAATTACACGCTGTATCAACCACCGATGCGTACAACTGCGCCTGCTTGTCCTTATTAATGTGCTTCGACGAAGCCTCGATCTGAGGCTTGGTAACTTTTGTACGTTCAAAATATTATCGCGTGCCATCCTGAGTGTCATGGTTACCACTTAACATCAAAGCTAAACGTAAGACCTACTGTAGTCTGATGATGGTGATCATAGTTTCAATAATAATAATTATAGTTCTACTATAATTAATGTGTCTTAAGCCTTGGAATAATTTACTGCCCTGTTGTGCCTCCTCACTGAGTTCTTTATTGTAATTCATGTCTAAACTTACAATTCACCCGTATCAACTTACTTACTCGCCTCAACCGGTTTCTTACTCGCCTCAACCGGTTTCTTACTCGCCTCAACCGGTTTCTTACTCGCCTCAACCGGTTTCTTACTCGCCTCAACCGGTTTCTTACTCGCCTCAACCGGTTTCTTACTCGCCTCAACCGGTTTCTTACTCGCCTCAACCGGTTTCTTACTCGCCTCAACCGGTTTCTTACTCGCCTCAACCGGTTTCTTACTCGCCTCAACCGGTTTCTTACTCGCCTCAACCGGTTTCTTACTCGCCTCAACCGGTTTCTCTGATCCATTGACATTTGATCAGGATTTTCCAACAGATACAGATTATCGATTATAATCTCACTTGAAGAGACTTTCAACTGATACCTTCTGCATTTCGTTATTGTTATTATCATCGTTTTGACTACGATACGCAGAAGATCAATAACTCTTATAATTGTGAACAGTGAGCAGGCTTTGTATAATCTGGTATAGCTCTTCTCGCTCTGTTCCTGAGATCTTACTGCTGTTGATGCGTTGTCGTTATGAGGGCAGTAATATTTATGCGATTGTAAGGTATTCAGCTGGTCTATGACATACCATATAAATACAATATAAATGTTCAGTTACAATTACAATTACCATATCGATGCACTGTTCCGCTGCAGCTGACAGCTCGCGGCTTTTAACATCCGCTGACTATCTAGCTGTCGATGTGCGTTGAATGTATTGCAGCCTGCCATTTGCCCTGTCAACAGAAGCGATAAATTTTGTTCAGTGTTGTATTTCATGTGATAGTCTAACTCAGGAAGTCAGCATCATTAGTCGCATTTACAGGACAAATATTCCATTTGTTTGGCACATTCAGTGTTTGGGAAGAATTGATTTTCATGCGGAAAGCGCAATCTGAATCCACGCTGTATCAGCCACCGATGCGCAAACTGTACGATCATTTGAGACAAGCCCCTGCTTGTCCTCAGTGTTCTTTGGAGAAGCGTTGTTGTGGTGCCTGGTAACATTATAAACACTACACTAACATTTGGTCCCTGTATGCTCAGAATATCACCTATTGTAATCCAGAGTGGCATAGAAACTGCTTAAACCCACAGGTCGCATTAGAATCAAAAGTATACCTAAAACAATTAGGCCTACTCTGAAGATAATCGGTAGACTGCTGATGACAGCACTCGATGGGAAGACCTTGTCTAACAACAAGTGGACAGGTAACATTGGTAAGATGCTAGAAACTGCTACAGAACTTGAAATTGATCCTTCATTCACCAAACTCTCAACTGGAGAACCTCTTATTTCACTGAGTGCTTCGTCCCTGTTGGAGATGATAGACTGAATTACGAAGCTAAAATTTAAATTCTTTGGTTTCCGAGAACAGTTTATATGCCTTTTTAGTCAAACAGATATTTACCAAGCTAGACGTTGTCTGATCACAAAAATAATAGCAGATTTGAATTCCTCACACCCAAAGTCATATTTGTGGACCCAAGACTTTAAAAATTTGAAAAAAATTAATTTCACCCTCAAATTGACACGCCCTAATGGATAGTAGAAATTCGCGGTTGCATTTTGTAAAAAAATGTGCGAAAATCACTTCAAATTCAGGGCATAAAATCACGCTTTTATTTGCTCAGATCCGCCCAAACAATAATAAACGACGTGTTCTCAATACACGTATAAAAATCTCTCTCTGACTTTGCACGCAAACCTTTTTCGGCTATCTCGCTTTTTTCTATGCGCTCTACGGATCGATTGGGTCTATTTGTCCCTCGGATCAGGACCGCTCTAGACCCGCGTCGGTCACTTGCTATTAGTGATCCTTGTGCGTGGAATGACCTTCCCCTCCTCTGCGTGAAAAACTATTGCCTGGGTTCCCCTCCTCATCTACCAGTTCACTAAAGACGTTTATCTTACACCACGGGAGCTTCTACACTGATAGCGCCTCTGAGAAGTCCATACTGGGCGAAGCGCTTCATACAATACAATGCATAAAATAATGTCAGTGTAAACGTCCTGTATACAAATCAAGTTTGTATCTTATTTACTAAGATCTAATCAATGTAATCACATCAATGATATAGATCAAAGCTGTGTCGCTGCGTAATGTCACGCAAAGTCATTTCTCGGCACACAGTTAGTTTCTGCAATAGCATGTAGTGCCAAGTTCTCGTCTGTTATTCCTTGACGCTGGGGCGGTAAATGTCTGTCCAAAATGTCGTGTTACATTCATTTCACAAAATTTGCCAACATTCACGCAATTCACGACATTTGAGGAAATTCACAGCATTCACGGCAAACCCCTAAAATAACGGAATTCATGGTTCCCGTGAATTTGTGAATTTCTACTATGCCTAATGATGATGACGACCGCTACACGCCTCCTGAGAATTATAATGCTCCATCATGATTTTAAAAAAATTGAGTTTGGTATCAATTTTGTCAGTGTAACGTTTGCTCTATCATTGGACAAAAAGGCTCAGAGGTATAAGCAACCGTTTCATAGATATAAGGCAATATTTAAATGCTCTACCTTACGAAGCTGTATCATTTATAAACCTAGTTGGTATTATATTGCTGTATCATGATAAGCATCCAATCACAAAGCTGCTTTCGTAATGTTACAGCAAAGGTTTACTGAATAGTTATAACTGGTAAAATGCTCTATCATATATTTTTATGTTTGATAGAGCAATATAATACTCATTCATACAGGACGCGATTTAGGATACATTGCTTTATGTTTGGAAAGCTGAGGAAACTATGGAGATCAGGCAACATCTCAACAAGAACAAAAACCAAACTATACGAAACACTGGTGATACCGGTCCTCACGCATGGAGCAGAGTCTTGGTGCATGAAAAAGGAGGACGAGAGAAGACTCCTGGTGGCAGAGATGGGATGGCTACGAGGACTACTGAATAGATCACGAAGAGAAAAGATACGGAATGAGGTGACACGAGAAGAACTGGGACAGAAGGAAACGGTAGTGGAAAGAATAAAGAAACGAAGACTAACATGGTATGGACATGTGATCAGGATGGAGAACGGAAGAATGCCGGCAAAGGCGCTGCACGGAGAGGTGGAGGGAACGAGGAGCAGAGGACGTCAGAAGAAGAGATGGATAGCTAACATACTGGAGGACATTGAAGACAGAGGATGGGACTTAAGAAGGGCAATAGAACTCGCAAGAGACCGACCGAAATGGAGAAGTTTTGTTAGAGCCTCATCGTCAGCGAATACTTGACGGAGGAGAAGAAAGAAGAAAGAAAGAAGAAGCTTTATGTTTCATATAAGTTAGAGCATTATTACAACTGCGCCTATGTCAATTCCGTTGGAAATCATAGCTGTATCACGCATTTTTTATTTTTTTACATTTTCGATATTTTTACTTTTGTTTATCAAAGTAACATTTTCTTTTTAAAAATAAGTCACTAGCAGGTACATAAAAATGATAATATTATGATCTAAAACAATCCAGTTTAGAATTCTTGGCCTAAAAAAGCGACGAAACTTTGAAGTCGTTTTTCTCGGTTTCGTCTAAGTTTATGATAGAGCATTATAATTCTCAGGAGGCGCGTAGTCTCGGTATAGTTTTACTATCCTTACTGGATCTATGAGCTTACTGCAGTTAGTGTGCTGTAGGCCTACCAATGAGCGCTAGCAAACTTATGCTATGCTAAGGTATGCAGCTGGCCTTTGACATAAATCGATAAACTGCTATTGCAATGCTAATGCCGCAGCTCAACAATGGTGGCCTAGAATACACGCTGAGCATTTAGCTCTCGATGCGTGTTGAATTTATAGAAGATTGCCATTTTCCATTCGGTCAGCTCTACCATAGCGCTCTGGAACAAACATTCTGCTTGACAAATCATCAGACACAGCTATGCATCCTAAATTTCTTCATGCTTTTTCGCTCAGGTTGTTTGGTTATCTGCTTATTATGCAGCCAACGGTTGTCCTCTGTCAAAACCAGTTAAGTCAAAATTTCCTGGTTGTCGACACCTGGCGTGACAACTGTCCAGGTCCAGAAGACGCAATACGAACTCTTTATGCAGTGTCACGGGTGAAGTGTGCCGCAGAATGCAACTTATCACCTCAGTGCGCAGCTTTCAGCTACTATGCTACCAGTCGATTGTGTTACTTCTACAGTTTCGTTCCGCAGAAAATACAACACAACAGCGACTGCACATTTATGATGGTAATCTCACCAATAATTATCACGTTTAGTCTAGTCTTCTTTCCAATTCGCATGATGTTTGATTGTTCACTGGTTTTCATATTCTGTAAAAATTGAGTATTTCGCAACATAAAATTATTCTAGAAGAATTTGAAAATAATTTCAGAGTTTACATTAAGGATTTGTTATCATTAGAACATTAGAACATTAGAACAGTTGTATAGAACGGCAGATGGGAACCTCTTTGCTGCTGCCTTGGCGGACCATGGCCATGTTCTGAACCCGCTCCTCCCTCCTGTAGAGACACTCCCCTATTTCCTGCGACCCAGACCACATGATCGAATTGTTCCACAGGCCGACAACTTAATGAGAAAAACGTTTTTAACAAGAATGCTTTATAATGTGTAATTTCATGTAAACCAAAGTGCGGTTATGCAGTTGGATAAATAAAGAATATACTTACTTACTTACTTATCTTTAGTCACAGTTCAGTTAGCATAGATTAAAACCACAGCGAACATAACCGGAAGGAAAATACATGAACTATGGTTCTCAAGAGAGTTCTTCTCAAGCGCCTTTTTTAGCTTTGATTGTGTACAATAAGTCTATTCTAACAAGTGAATAAGTGACTTTACACAGATTATGTAGTGTCACTTCAAGAGAAATAAGCAAGAGACGACTTGCTAAGAAAAAGAAATGAAAAGAAATGAAAGAGTTTTATTGATTAAAGTCTAACTGCTGTTCTTAGAATCACATTCGTTCCGTTAGATCTCGACCTTTTTCTGTCAGAAAGAGGGCGAGAGTTGGTAGCAAAGCGTTCAAGGGGCTTAGCTGTTATTATGGCGTTGCCAAAGAGCGTCAAAAAGTGAGTT
This sequence comes from Aporrectodea caliginosa, assembly GCA_020284085.1. Classification (NCBI taxonomy): domain Eukaryota; kingdom Metazoa; phylum Annelida; class Clitellata; order Crassiclitellata; family Lumbricidae; genus Aporrectodea; species Aporrectodea caliginosa. The sequence goes on from JACEVL010002157.1 coordinate 9,963, forward strand.
TTTGGTCTTTTTAACGACGATAATGTACTAAAAGTGAGTGTGAAACCAATGCAAGTCGTCATTAAAGTGTCAAATTGCTATCCAATGTTGAGTAGGCTAAGAAAGCACGTGAATGGAAGAGATCTTTAAACAGTTTTATACCAATGTCTTATTATAATTATTAGTAATGTGATATTTTCAGAAACGCGATCCTCTCTCTGACTGCCCGATAAGTGGTAAGCGCTTATTAATATACTTGCGCAAATTTTCCAAAAGTTTTAGTTTTAATTGTAACAGTAACTTATTGAGAGAAGCAAGGCACTCTAGATTAACGCTCTGGAGGAATATTGTTCATGATGCGGCCGACCCTCGAAACGAGGATGGCTGAGAACAGAACAGCAACCACTTTAGCGGATTTCCTGGGAGAAAATAGTTAGATCAAATATAAATATCTGTTTAGATTTGACAGACATTTTTCATGCTATAGTTTTATCATTACATCCAAATATCTAATTATCATTAATTGGTAACATTATAATTATGTAGCTCCGATGTCTAATGCACAATGCATCAACCGATGGCGCCACAAAGTCAAGCAGTAATCAGGTCAACATTCAAGCGATGAGTCCGTTGAGTCAGAGTGATGCATTCTATGGGCGATAAGCAATCCGAAACAGGTTTTAACCCTAAATGGTTCCTTAGGTGCAATCTGCACCCCCTGGCCGTTTCTATGGCTACTCACGTGTTACTATTAACATTTCAGCAGTTATCTTCTAGGACATTGTAAGTGTACCATTTTTCCTCTAGTCATGCATAAAACGATAAAAAAAAGAGTTGACGTAAATTTTTGCCAGCACAGGTTCATCGGGGGTGCAATTTGCACCCCCAAATTATGACGTTGATATGATAATCAAATTCAGGTAATTGGTGATAATTACTGCAATAATTTGTTATGTTATTATATTTTAGAACACTTCTTGATATTAGTTTGACCTTTTTAGAATTCATTTATTTTGTTTTGCTTACATTTCAAGTAGTATAAAACAAATAACACCATGGCTAGGTATTCCACAGCTGACGCTCTTCCACTGATTATGGAAGAGGATACAGAAGCTGATGAAGACAGTGTCACAGTAGTGAAGATGGAGATTATTTGCCTGAAGTTGGTACTGCCTCTGATAACGAAGATCATGTGTCAGAGGAATTCGACGAATCAGATGTCAGTGCGTCTGACGAAGAGCACTTATAAGCCACTTATAAGAAGACGTTTGGACAAGCCAGCCCTGCTCAGAAGACCGATCATGGATGCAATCCAACTTATAGAACTGGACTCTGGAGAATTCGAAGCAGGAACTGAGATACCAGCTAAAGTGAAGAGAACACAGGGACGTTGTCACCTGTGCCCGCGCGAGTTTGAGAGGAAGACGCGCACAATTCTGCGATAAGAGCTGTAGGCCTGCTTCTCCGGCACACCCTGTCAATATATCAAATGTACTGTGTGACAAATGTATGTAACTGAACGATTTAGATATGTCATTTGGAGAAAACATTGAACAGTATGTTTATATAAAATAGATGGTATTCGATTACCGGTAGACAGAGCGTATTCTTGATTTATATTCTAAAACAAATAGGGGGTGCAGTTTGAACCCCAAGGACCTGGAACGAAACTTTTTGACATGGGCCCATTGAGGGTTAAGTTGAGCGCTAACTGACCCAAGCAACTGACTATATACAACACATACTGTAACAGGGAATGATTTAAAAAATTAAATTTTGAGTTCAGCATCCAAAAAAGATCATTCACAAAGAAAAGTTCTAGTTTGGGCACGACCAAAGTAGGTTAATTATCCTGCATTTCACGACGTTTTATGGTCAAGATCTAGGACGTCGTACTTTTCATGTTGCCTAAGTTTCAATGACCATTGGCATCCGCATGTATTCTAAACCACTTAAAACAAATGTATATTATTTCATAGACAAAATTGGATTTGCTGGGGAAAAGTCTGGGCTTTTATAAAGTAAATATGATAAACACTGGCACAAACATTCCAGAAGCAGGTGCTGTACAAATTGTCCTAATTACAAAATTACAAATTGTTCTAATTGCAAATTGCAAAAACAATGATCCTCTTAACACTAGTACATACATTTCGCAGATTAGACTCACGCGAGTTCTAGCTCCCGTTTCTGTTACATTGACTCCATCATTTCTTTGTCTACCTTCTGTTACCCTGACTCCAACAAAATTATCTTCGTCTACCTTCTGTTACCCTGACTCCAACATAATTATCTTCGTCTACCTTCTGTTACCCTGACTCCATCATATCTTCGTCTACCTTCTGTTACCATCACTCCATCAAATCTTCTTCTACAGTCTGTTACCCTGACTCCATCATATCTTTTTCTACAGTCTGCTACACTGACTCCATCATATCTTCGTCTACCGTCTGTTACCCTGACTCCATCATATCTTCGTCTACCTTATGTTACCCTGACTCCATCACATCTTCGTCTACCTTCTGTTACCCTGACTACATCATATCTTCTTCTACAGTCTGTTACCATGACTCCATCATATCTTCGTCTACCGTCTGTTACCCTGACTCCATCATATCTTCGTCTACCTTCTTTTCTCCTTACTCCATCATATCTTCGTCTACCGTCTGCTACCCTGACTCCATCACATCTTCGTCTACCTTCTGTTACCCTGACTCCACCATATCTTCTTCTACAGTCTGTTACCCTGACTCCATCATATCTTCGTCTACCGTATGTTACCCTGACTCCATTATATCTTCGTCTACCTTATGTTACCCTGACTCCATCACATCTTCGTCTACCTTCTGTTACCCTGACTCCATCATATCTTCTTCTACAGTCTGTTACCATGACTCCATCATATCTTCTTCTACAGTCTGTTACCATGACTCCATCATATCTTCGTCTACCTTCTTTTACCCTGACTCCATCATATCTTCGTCTACCTTCTGTTACCCTGACTCCATCATACCTTCGTCTACAGTCTGTTACCCTGACTCCATCATACCTTCGTCTACAGTCTGTTACCCTAACTCCATCATATCTTAGTCTACCTTCTGTTTCTCTGACTCCATCATATCTTCGTCTAGCGTCTGTCATTTCGACTCCATGATGTCTTCTCTCTTGTGTTATTTTGACTCCATCATTTCTTCGTCTAACTTCTGTTACCCTGACTCCATCATATCTTCGTCTGCCCTCTCTTACCCTGACTCCATCATACCTTTGTCTACAGTCTGTTACCCTAACTTCATCATACCTTCGTCTACAGTCTGTTACCCTGACTCCATCATATCTTCGTCTAACTTCTGTTACCCTTACTCTATCATATCATCGTCTAGTTTCAGTTTGCAAAAGCATAAGCTCAGACAGAATATTCGGAAAGCTAAATCAAACAGTTCTTTGCTATACCGCACTTTGTGCGTATATTGATAATACTATTTGTAATCTGTTTATATGCATCGGATAGTAGGCGTGTCAATTTGAGGGTGAAATTAATTTTTTTTCCAATTTTTTCAGTCTTGGGTCCCAAAAATATGTCTTTGGGTGTGAGGAATTCAAATCTGCTATTATTTTTGTGATCAGACAACGTCTAGCTCGGTAAATCTCTGTTTGACTAAAAAGGCATATAAACTGTTCTCGGAAACCAAAGAATTTAAATTTTAGCTTCGTAATTGATTTCGTAATTCGTAAAATGTCAGGTAACGCATTAAAATGCTAGTTTCTCTGCATAAGACACACCCTAATAAGCGTACGACATTAACTGGTAATCATAAAGCAACATTAGAAAGTAATGAAATTAGTTATAAGAAATTTAGGCAACAAGTTTCATCAAGTCTTGCTTTGATTCGTTCTTGGTCATCAGCCGCCGACTTGCTTCTTGGCCTCTGATGTAGCCCTCTGGTTTCTCATGCTGGTTTTGTGACTTCTTTCACGTACTTCTGTATAGACTGAGCATGGCAAGGCCACTGTAGAACTTGTATGGGTTCGTCAATGAACTTCTTTACTTCCGCTGTAGTGAGTCTTCAAGTCAAGGGAGGTTCATATACTCTGTCAGATCAGTCTATCATCTCCAACAGGGACGAAGCACTCAGTGAAATAAGCGGTTCTCCAGTTGAGAGTTTGGTGAATGAAGGATCAATTTCAAGTTCTGTAGCAGTTTCTAGCATCTTACCAATGTTACCTGTCCACTTGTTGTTAGACAAGGTCTTCCCATCGAGTGCTGTGATCAAGTGTCGCAGGGGGAACTCGTTGGTGTGGATTGCACAAACCAACCAGATCAGATTATGACCAAGCTTAACCTCTACTCAGTGCATGGAACCACTCCCAGCCGGTGTTACCATTTTGTAGAATCACCTCCAATGACCTGTATTCTTATCAGTGCCCAGCTTCTTCATGAAATCTACAAGATTATTAGCCATAACTTCAACTGGCTTTTCTCTTTGAGCCTTTCTCCGGAGTAAAGTGGTAAAGATATCTTCCATCTAGCTCAATGCACAAAGAATAATGCTTCTCTTTGATGATGTTGGGCAACTGCTGATCTGAATTGTCTGCTTTCAGTATGACTTTAGTTGTATCTTCATGGTCGTCAAAAAAGATGTAGTCAATTTCACCCTTCTGACAAAGATCATCAAATTCATGAACCCGGAATTTAATAATTATTTTCCTTGGGCCCTCTTGACTTTATTGTGATCAACTACAAGTCTCTTGTCTTCATCCATACAGGCGGCAGTGGTGATGGCAGCTGTGGCACGCAGGCCACTACCATATCTGATGCTTTGCATAGCAGTATTATGCATTTCTAATGTGTTGTACTCTTTTGATTAGAAATAGAAGGTTTTCCTAATGCCAATTCATAGCATCCATTATTTCCATCTTGGGCATCACCTAGTTGTTCTTCATTGTCATAATCAGAAAACATTATTTCATTTGATGGCATTTAAGCATCCTGCTTAATTCTCTGCTTATATTCAGCAAGCCCTCATCTCTCGTCTTCTTGCTGCTTCCGCCTTTTTGACCTGTCTGTTATGCTCAGGCAGATCCAGTAAGTCAATCTGATGTGGTCCAATAGAACTAGTATTTTCTCTCTGACCTTTAATGAAAGCAAGTTCCGTCATAGGGATCTTCATCTACTAAGGCATGCATGCACATTTGATGTGGGCTTCCTTCCTGCAACCAGCATCTGCAGGATAGCCTAATTTGCAGAAAAGAAAAATGTTGCACTGCAATTGAGGATGTCAAAAAGCTTGTAATGTTTTGACATCTGGCTTTCCTCTACTAAGAGATATGGCATTGGCCTGCTCTCAGCTATCGTGAATCTACTTTAAGATTCTGATTTGTGAACTTACAATGAGGCGACAAAAGAGTTGTTTGCCAGTTCCCACTTTTCAAGCACTTTAGGGTAAATGTCCTTTGCAAGACTGACTGCTGGGTAGTTTCTGACATCCTCGTCACTTTGTTTTCTTGGCAGTATTCCATAATCTCATAACGTCTCGCAGAGTTGGCAATTCAGAGGGCTACAACTGTCTGCCACTTTGAATTAGGTTGCTCATTTGGGTGAATGTCCCCAGTTTTCTTATCTATTTAGATGCCATTGTGGGAAATTTTCCGACTAGTTAGAATGGCAGTAGCAGCAGCACTGACGGACAAATAATTTTTCTGACACTGATGACGATCCTTCAACGTCCGAAAGAAGCAAATATAGCTACTGCACAACATTAGATAATTATATATAATTATTATGTGTGTGTGTGCATTTGTAATATACAGTTTAATAAATAAATAATAAAAGTAATATTAGTATATAATACAACTGCAAGTACCTGGCAATTATTTCCAATGATTTTTATTCAATTTACAAAATATATTTCCACAAAAAACTTTTAATCAGACAAGTTAAGAATTATTGGAAATTCACAAAAAACGTTGAAAAAGTAAACATTTCATGTAGTTATTTACCAAGCAAAACTAAATAATATTAATTTTACCAAAATATCTGTTGACTTACTAAGTCATGTCACAACCTTTTAGCACTAATCATTTTTTGGAATTTGAAAGTTGACTAAATCGACACGCCCTAATGGGATAGGCCTACATCTGATATAATTGTAATTGTAATTGAACATTTATAAAGCGCCACTGACGATTCAGGAGCGCTCTCGACCCATATCATGAATATCACTAACAAATTAAATGGACATCAAACGCTTTCGGAACAGAGGAAGAGAAAGACTGGTAATAGGAGATGTGTCCTGTTTTAAAAGTTGATACACGAAGAAGCTTAATATATACGATTCAATAGTGTGCAAATCTGTTGGGCTTCGTTGTAGCTTTACTGTAATTATTATTATCCAGTTGTACTTTCGGTTATGGTCTCGAGACGTCTGGAAATAGGTTTGTTGATGATTCGGCTCGTTCTCGGTCTTGGGAAATTATTGTATTGATCTCAGTCTTGGTCTCGCAATCATTTCTTGACTTTTCGGAAACTGTCTCGAAGCTAGATTCTAGTTCTCTTGAAGAAGCGGTCTCCATAAGTCTCGCACAAACTATCTTTAGTTCTTGCACTCGAAACTTGTCCTGTGTCCATCTGATAACTCGTAACTCGTATGTCGGAAGTGTGAGGGGGTTTAGGTGAATGGTAACACTCTGGCGCGAAGGCAGATCCGATTGAACCCGGGATCGATTCCCACTAACCTTCCAAAAATTAATGTCGGTCGACTCAGACTTTCATTCGCAAGCTGGTGTTGGCAAAATAAGCAACATGACTTGATTTTCGTCTTGCATAGTTGCCGTACAGTTAAATTCGATTCATGTAATAACTTGTAATCATCCGTTCATACTATGACTCGTAGGCCTAATCATACAGCGGTGCGTCAGTTTGAATAATAAACACGAATATTTAAATACCGAAAGTTTAGAAAAAACGGTCTTTTACGTTCACGTGTGAAACCAAATGTAGGTCCGGTTCCACCTTAAAGAGAGTCATACATTGACCCTTGCTTTTTGATAATCCAGATATCGGCACGTAACAGATATTGAGAAGCGCAATTTGTAATTTATTTCAATTTTCTATAGCTATAAACCACCCAGAAAATGAGCTGTTAACAAAGCCTTGAAGTGTCTTGGACCTCGTGTCTTGGTCTTGTCTTAGTACTCCACTGTCCTGATCTTGGCCTCAGTCTTGGAACTCAGCTCTCTTGGTCTTGTCTTGGAATTGATGTTTTTAGTCTTGCATACGAGTATGAAAATTAACAATGTACATTGTGTAACTTCAGGAAAATCAATCAGAGACTAAAACTAAAACTGCCTATTCGATACGATATCAGATGTCATCATGAAAACAAAATTCCAAATTAATTTTTTGGCAGAATAATCCGTCGAAATGACACAGAAGACAAATCAACAACCTTCATGACCGCTGACATGCGCAGACGCCAATACATTACTCTGTGTGTTGCATAGACGCCACAGAGCAACACAGAATGCTATTAACCCTCAGACTACCAGAATTTTTTTGTTACACTGAGTACCAGTGGGGTCAAAAATGACCCCAACACAATTTTTACAATAAGTTCTTTGTTTTTTGCATTTTTATTTATTGCCATGAAAACAAATATTAGTAAAGTATTTGGAACATGTATGGGCAGTTGAAATGAATGAATTTTTAATTTAATAGTTACAGATTAGTGTTCAAAGTGACCGAGTGTTCAATGTTCAAAACCATTATGGACAATATCTGGTCATTACAGTTACTGTTTGAAGTTTATACAGGTATACTCGGCAAAATCGAACCACATTGCTCTTACAGGCGGTGCAGATTATGTTGGAATTCTGATTACCTTCTTATGATTTTGTCCGGACTATCAACATTTTTGGTAATAAATACACCATATAAACAATATATAATTGTTTATATTTGTTAAAAATACATTTAAAATAAATGTTAGCTCAATAAAAATGTATTTTGTTATTTTTACAAATGTCAGAATTAATCACTTTACACTGGGGTCAAAAATGATCCCACTGGTACTCAGTGTATAAATGGAATACCAGCGCCATCTGGTGACAGAAAATGTAAAATAAAACTTGGAATTTTGTACAAAACATAAATACCTATAAACTCATAAAATTTCGTTGAGATATCTCTTATGGGGAGTGAGCAGCACAAAGGCAAACTACCTCTGGGGTCATTTTTGACCCCAGCGTTAGTCGCAGGGTTAACTGTTGTAATAGTATATTAAACGGAAAATTAAGCAAAAAATGAAAGCGTCCGACATGTCCCATTAATAAATCGTCTGAGTTTAAGAATAACATTTCCGATAGCAATTTCACCACAATACTCTTGAAAAGAAACCGCAGAAGAACTTCTGTGACTGCCGAGTAATTGTGCACAGTTCTTTTGCTTACTCGCAAGTTACTCTCAGTTGCAGGTATCTAGATAGTTTGAACTGCGCTTTTGAAAACCTCTCAAGAACAGTTTTGTAAAATGTCATAATTTTCCTTTCATCTTCTCTATAAATTTAATCATTATCTTATCTGCCTACCTTACCATTCCCTATCCTACTTTATCTTACCTTACTTACCATAGCTCATACTGCCGTGCCTTTCAGTACTTAACCTAATCTTAACTTAACTTAACCTAATCTTACCTAACCGTCGTTGTCTGTGCAGTCTGTGGAAAGTTCATGATTCAACAGAACTTTGGCAACAGCACGGACTTCTTTCGTCGCTCGTGGGCCGAGTACAGGATCGGTTTCGGCAACACAGCGGGCGACTACTGGATCGGCAACGATCGGCTCTACCAACTGACCACCGTATCCTGCAATTGCTCTGCCGATTTCTACGCACTAAACACCGTCGGGATATGGTACTACCGAAGTTACAAAGAGTTCTATGTCGCGGACGAAGCAACATTCTACAAGCTGATTATGAAAGGTCCCGGGGGAAACGGAAGTGATGCACTGAATCACCAGATCACCAGGGACTTCTCGACGTACGATGTGGACAACGATTCTGACAACGTGAGGAACTGTGCTGATCTCATTGGTTCTGGATGGTGGTTCGGGTACGACGACAACCTGGTCCTTGAATACACCGACAAATGTGAAAAAACGAATCTCAACGCCAACTCCACTTTCTTTACCTTCGATAGTAATCCTGTCGTTACCCTACAAAGAAGCGTAGCTTATATCACCTGCGTGTGAGATTCAGATGTATACCGACGGCGTTGGGCGCTGTTCAATAGGGTTTACTCAATCCCGGACGGTTACACCAAGACAATTATTATTAATAGAAATCGTAGGCCTAGCGGTAATCTCACAATTATAAAAAGTAAGTATATTCTTTATTGAACCAGTTACAATCCGCATTCTGGTGTACAAACATCATATATAATAAACAATCAATAGTCAATATAAATAAAGCATTCTAACTATAAAAGTTTTTTTCGTAATTATTATGGTTAGCTAAAGGTAAAACACGGTCATGTGACCGGGGTCGAAGAGAATTATAGGCCAACAGCTTTTTTGGAGGGAGAAACCTATGGAGAACATGGCCCGGGTTTGCTAGGACCGCCGAAAACAAGCAGGTGTCGGGTTTAAGGATTAGTTTTTCAAAGGTTGGGCTATCACTTGGGAGGTATCGCTGACGGATCAATCTGTTCATTACAGACTGGAGCATTCTCTTCTCCCTTTGGCTGGCAAAGCCTCACCATGCCGGAACAGCATACAGCAGGCGTGCCACCGTTGTCGCCCACACCACATCGTAAAGCCCAGGGCCAGATAGACCATGGGCAGTTAGTATACGAAGGGCATAGCCTACATGGATTGCCTAGCTCTGCAGCATATTTGGGCGATGTGCATCTCAAAACTTAAAGTTTCAGTGAGCTTAACCCCCAGTACCTTCATGCTATGTACTCTAGTCACTCCCAGGGTGGCCGCAGGGGTTGACACCCCCCTCTCCTCCCGATCCCTCTTACAATCATCTCTTGCGTCTTCTTATGGTTTAGTTTTAAGTTGCATGCTTTTGCCCAATTTGTCACATGTTCTAGTTCAGCTGAAACTTGAACATGTTTAGTATATGTAGATATATGTTTAGTATATGTATATGTATAAGTAATTTTAGCGATCAACTATTACCAAGTTCAACATAAAACTGCTAAACTAGGAAACCTAACTAAAGTCAACTATCAGCACAATCATCGAGTCTACAGTCATCTACACACAAGTAACGCTTAGCAGCAGATAACCGTCAAGACATCTTTCACACAAATAACCAATAAAAATGGCCACGGTATGACGTCAGTCACGTGATCATTCATCCAAAATAAGTAAGACAAATATATGGAATTAAGCAAAAGTCATCTATGAACAGATACACAAAAGCGCACGGCATAACTCCAAAGCTGTAAAAAAATTCAGCGCAAATACTGACAGTGGGGTGAAAAATTCACCCCAGGTTAGCCTCTGAGGGTTAATAGAGACTTTGTCTGATAAAAAGAAATCGTGCATGTGCACTGTGAGTTTACTGCAAACACATTTAAAATAGCGATAAGTTAAAATTGGTGTCACGACAATTCGTCGAACGACATTTCGTATACGACACTTTGTATACGGACATTTCGTCGAACGACCTTTCGTCTACACAGTTATTTGATAGTGTCACTTTAAAAAATGGAAGCTGGATTGATGAAAAACTGTTTTTCGGAATGGAAGTGGGATTGATGAAAACATTCTTGTGTTGAA
>JACEVL010002158.1:0-22191 GCA_020284085.1 Aporrectodea caliginosa
AAATAATGTTTAAAATTTAGCATGGTTTCCTGGTTCGGGAAGAACTATTCGTTGGGCGTTTTCCTGTGAACGGTACTCGATATGTCTAGTAAGCGATTCCACTTCTCTATAACCGTTAAACATCTTTTGCAATAATGCATTGAATTATGACCCCGTTCCGTTCGTATCGCCATCAATCTGTTAAAGGTCTTGATCAGGCAATAATGTTTCTTCTTATCTTCGTCTGAAATAAGTAATAGATCAACGACTGACGCATTAACGTCCTGATGTTGCTCTGAAACGTAAATTGGGAATATTTCTTTTTCGTAACCGAATACGTTAACGCTGACATTATTATTTCTCTCAAACTTACATATTACGTTGGCGTCGGCAGCGACCGGGAATTCGATACCACTCCAATCGAGTTTCTTAGATTGATCAATTTTATTCTTTCGTAATTCTTTCGGGATGTATATCTGTTGGATTCAACGCTCTAGTGACGCACCACTTGAAACATTCGTTGTCGTCGTTTTTCAGGTTTATAATTGCCTTTTTACTAGCAACTTCTACGGGTAATTTAATGTAAGAACTACCTTTCAACGGTTTGTATGTTACAGTATTGACATCTAATTTTACTACAGCTCTGAATCGCCAATTACTACCACGCATTTGAAAATTAGCCATCGACTCCATGATTTTATCTTTCGCTTTGTTGTATATTTCATTCACATAAGTAGCATCTAAAACGACTTCCGTCAACGAACGAAATGGGATATCATCGGAATCTACTTCTCCGGTTTTAATAAACACGCGCTCCATAGTGCAAGTAAGAACTAAATTAGTCTTTGTTTGTCGATTTTGAGAGAGTAGGCTAACTACTCGCGACTCTACGGCATTAAGAAAAGACACGGCATCGATCCCATCAATTCCATCGATCGTGTGGTGTTTAGTAAATCCCTTAATAGCCGACGCAGTCTCTCGAATCTCGAAAGTCTCTTTTTTACTCGGTTTGGTGAATATGGAGTTAATTTTTGTTTTAGTCTTATCACCAAATTTATTAACAGCAGCTATAGTATTAGCAGCGAATTTATTAACAGCAGCTTTGGTCTTATCGGTAAATGCACTAACAGTAGCCTTGGTATTATCGACAAATTTATTAATGGCAGCTGTGGTCTTATCAGTAAATTTGTAACAACAGCTTTGGTCTGTTTAAAGATTCTTCCCCATAGTGTTGAGGATGGTTTTAAAGATGAGGGTACAGATGCCGGAACTGGGGTGGTAGGAACCGGAGAGTCTACTAAATTATTTCCCTGTCCGGTTATAACACTGTGCGTAGACCTCAGCGATACGAATGCAACGAGTTCCGGTTTTCGCAGTCTCGAATAACCTACCATACCGTTCTCTTTAGCGATATTTCGCAATTCTTTGACAGTCTTCATTGAGTATTCCATTTTATATACGAAATTTCTCTTTAAACTCAGTCGAGATAATATTTTTTTCATGTTTGTTTGTCAACCGAGCACATATAAACCAACACCACCCACGAAATCTAAGGTATTACCCTAACGATTACGTGATGAGAGTAGTCAAGTGATGTGGTAATTGAAGGTTAATTGAAGGTTATTTACAACTAGAACAGTCGCGGGCACCATGCACACGGATGCGCGTCTAGGACAGTTGCATGACAGTTACATCGGTGCACGTCTGCATATATGCAACTGTCCCAGAAGCGTAGTTTTTCTACTACTTTCAACTGAAAGCAATATTTGCAAGGCATGGAATACCCGAAGAAATAATGGCAGATAATATGCCATTCTCCAATAGACAGCTCCAATTGTTTGCACAGGACTGGGGTTTCAAAATTACAACCTCCAGCCCAAGATACCCTAAATCCAAGGGTCAAGCAGAGCGTATGATTCAGACAGTTAAACAGCTGCTACGCAAGGCTCATGACAGTAACACAGATCCATACATTGCGTTGCCTCAGTACCGTAATGCTCCTTTGACGGGTTTAGACGTTAGTCCTGCACAGTTGCTGATGAGCCGGTCCTTAAGAACAAAACTCCCAACACTCAACCAGAATCTGCAACCAAAAGTCATGAATGCAAGAAAGGAATTGGTATTTAGACAGGAGAAACAAAAGATGTACCATATAGAACATCCAAGCCGCTTCCGACCTTAAAGAAAGGAGATGTTGTTCGTGTTCAACATTATGGAATTTGGACACGTGGAGAAGTTAGTCAGGTGCATCCTGCCCCTCGTTCATATATCGTGGACACAGAGGAAGGGTCGGCCCTTAGACGAAATAGAAGGGATCTCATACAAACCAGAGAAATCCACCCCTTAGAAGACCACCAATGGAGGACATCACAGCACACTAGCACAGGTTCAAGACCAAAGAGAAGTGGAAATCACAGCTTCCCCAGCAATCATCAGATCATCTGATAATCAGTCGGCGGAGGAAATTATTGAATCAAGTGGACTTTGTTCGAACTCAAACACTCAGAGTGGGTTCACTGAAGTTACCCGACCAAGTGGACTTCGTTCAAGCATGAAAACTAGGAGTGGCAGAACTTCCAAGCTACCTGTTCGATTCAGTGATTACCACTTGAACTAATAAGACAGAGTTTTGAATTAATAAGATTCTTAAAAGAAGAGATGTAAGATATGAAGGACTCGTGATGAATAGTTGGTGGTGACAGTTTCCGGTTATGGACTGAGCGTGATCTGGTCGCTTTTGGAAGTTGTTTTAACTTGATTAAATAACATTAAACAAATGTTACAATCGCGCCAGATTATTAGCTATAGGCTACAGGTAGTCTGAAAAAAGCCTGCGAGTAACTATAACTGTATTGGATTCCTAAGACGAGCTAGCACTGGCTTCTATGGGCCTACGATTCTTTATGCGGATTAGGCAAACCCTTCAACTGGTATCAATCAGCTGATATGACCTTGCGCTTGATTATCTGTGATTCCTTTGATGGGTATAATGCCTACCATTCATCCATTAATCTCGTTAGCCTATTAGTTATTTATTATTGTTAGCTGGTGTCAGGTTATTACCTAGAACAGGAAAGTTCTAACCAGTGATTGTAAATGAAGTACCATGGCCAGAGCTTCTCATTTGAAAATAGAAGGCGATTTGAAAATCGATCGCGCTGGGTTGCGTAGGCGATCGGTGCGCGATCGACATCGAGAGCTTTTTGTGTACATAGTATTTTGTGTATCGTATTCGTATGGCTGCATATAACAGTAGTTATTATAGGCTATAGTAGCCTACTAATCTAGTATCTAGTAGGCCTATCTCAGTTCAGTTCCGTGATTATTACTATTGATAGTATTATTAATTAGTTTTCATATAGCGCCCCTTCAAGGTGATCGACTGAACAGAAGCGCTCCTAGTCCAGCCATGGCTAAATAAGACAGTCGTTTAGTTATTAAAGAATAATGGTATAGGCTACATGACCGTTGGAACTCTATTCACTAGGCGGAGCGCAACAGGGAGCTCATTTCTAGGGCCAGCAACCGAAACCGAGCGCCGTTGCTAAACTGTACATTATTATTTCACTTCGGCATAGTCGCCGCCATTGTTGCTTTCAATAATTTCCGAAATAATGACGTACGCGGGAGGTGTCCACCGTGTTGTTATGACCAATCATATTACACGAAATTGGAGCGATCACCCAGCAGTCATTAGGGCCTAGGTCCCCAAGCGTTACGGTCCGAATGCATTCACCGCTGCCACTAGTAAGCAAAAATTAAAGTAATGTAAATTAGGTAAATAAAATAATTGCTCCAGAGTAAATCGATCGCGCTAGATTTGCGCGATCGATTTACCGATCCACCAGACCCTCGCTAGGCGATCGACCAAGGAGATCGATCGATCGATCGCCTCAAATGAGAAGCACTGACCATGGCTTCCTGCTAATTATGAGCTTGCCCTTGCTTTTCTGACATTCAATGACGTAGATTAGACATTCACAGAATTATGGGCAGTATACACACTAAATAATTATCGCAGCTAAAACTAAATATTGTATTAAAAATATTTAGTATTAATTAAACAGCATTGTAGTCCACGAAGCCAGTACAGACTTAAGATAAAGACTGCTGAGCAGTTGTTGAACCCCAGAATTATTCGACTTAGAATGGAATTTGCTCACGCAGGTGACAAAAGCTGAAACAAATTGATTGGTCGACTCTAAAGTGCAGACCACCATAAATTATTCGTAGCCCAAGTCTTAGATGATCTCAACGCATTCAATATTAGTTATTATATATTTTGCTATATGTTGCATTAATAAGTATTACTTTGTGAAACATTGAAAAATTATTATCATGGATTATAAGGCTCAATGTGAAGCTTTGCTTAATTACATTACCAAAAACAATATCCAGCAGAGTATTCTAAAGGTGTTAAATGTCCTCTACTTACACAGTTTAGTTTTTAATTGTGTCAGTTACATTGGCTTAAGTGGACTTATGTTTATAATTTAAATTTGAAAAGATTTCAATATTTTTAAATAATTTTCTCGATTTCTTATTAAATCAAACTAATAAAATAAAATAATTTTATAGATTAATGTTACTTAGTGTTTACTAGTAAAGTTTTGTTATTTACTGATTAAAATTAATTTGCGCAAACAAGGTTTTTAATTTTAAAATGCAGTACGAGATGTAAGAAAATCAAATTATTAAATTTTTCGCTTTTTCCGTTTTTTCGGGTTTCTATTTCTTTGAAAAACGACTTTTCACCGTTTTTAGTCAGTTTCCACCGTGTTTATTCAGATTTAACCGTTTTAACAACTATGGTGAATCCTATATTGCGTTGAAATAAAGTCTCCCGCGGGAGAGACTTTATCTACTCTTACACCATGATTTCAACGGAGGATGAAATATTCTCTCCCCCGGAGACTTTGTTTCAGAATACAGTCTCCGGGGAGAATCTGTTTCGAAATAGAGTCTCGGAGGAGACTTTTTGGGAGACTCTGTCACGGGACACCGGCGGCCGGTGTCGCGTGACAGAATCTCCCTAAAAGTCTCCCGGAGACTCTATTTCGAAGCAGATTCTCACCCCGCGATCTGTTTCAGAATAAATTCGCCCCGGAGACTATATTCTGAAACAAAGTCTCCGTGGCTGAGAGAATGTTTCATCCCCCGTCGAAATAAAGTCTCCCCGGGAGACTTTATTTCAATTTCAATTTTCATTTTCAAACAATTTATTGTTCCCAGTTTTAATCAACAATTATGCACTTGTAATCATAGTTGCCATTTTTAAGGAACTAATAGGCCATTTTTATTAATTTTAGCAAATAATAAGCGAAGTGGAGTATTAAAAACAATTTTAACTAAGTATCAGCAACATAGAGATTTAAATGATTAAGCATTTATTAGACGAGTAGGCCTACGCATAGTCTTCATAACTAATTTTAAGTTGGGCAATCGACGAATGGTGATAGGGATGTTGTTCCATACCAAGGGTAGGCCTACCATGGATAAATTCGCTTATTTGTAGGATGTTTGGTGTTTATCTGGCCAATTAATTCTAAGGCCTTTGTGGCTAATCCCATACGTTAAGTTGGTAAATTATTTCGTATGGTCAATTTAAATTGGAAGCTGGATTGATGACAAAAATTGTAGGCCTCCCCGTAAGTAGAAGCTGAATCCATGAGAATAGTTGTTTCATTGATGAAAAATATTTCTATATATTCTAGCTTTAACGCCAATGTGAAGTAAGTCTCCATTACTGATACAGAATTAAATAGATTTCTTTCGCAAACGACGTTTCTCATCTTTAGAATATTCTGTTGGATATTCTTTTTTGCTAATGTAATTAAACAAAGCTTCACATTCAGCCTTATCCATAATTTTGCACTGTTTCACAAAGTATACTAGGCCTACTTTTTAAAGCAACTTCTTGCCAATGTAGGCCTATACTAACTATAATTCTGAATCCGTTGAGATCATCTAAGCCTAAGCAGAAAATTTAATGAACTTCAGCTACGAATAATTGTGTGTAATAAGTTTATTTAACGACGCCGTCATATCGACGATGATTGGCGCCTACGAATAATTTATGGTGGTCTGCCCTTATAAAGGAATCGAATCAGCTAAGTTCTAGCGTTTATTACCTCCATGAGCAAATAACATTCGATATAATCCGAATAACTCCATGGTTCAACAAATGCTTCAGTAGTCTTTATCTCAAGCCTATACTGGCTTCACGGACTACACTGCTTTATTTTCTTTAATTGATATTGGCCTATCGACACTAAATAGGTTTGATTTAGCTTCGCTTATTAAGTGGTTCTGTGAATGCTAACAATAATCAGCAACGAATATGTTAACCAGATCAATAGACGAATGGCAGGCCTATTCCGCATCAAAAGATTCACAGAAATCAAGTGCAAGCTCACATCAGTTGATTAATATCAGTTGAAGGTTAGGCCTAATCTGCATCAAGAATCGCATAGAAGCCACGAGCTAGCGCGTATCAGGAAGTCAGTACAGGTATAGTTATTCCAATGCATTGTTTCAGACTCCTTGTATAGCTATTAAGCTGGCCTGATATTATATCTGACGCTAGTAATATTGAACGACCAATATCCAACACAGTTTCAGTGGTAGATCTAAGTCATCTAACCCTAAAAGAATCAGCGAGAAGTTATAATTAGCGTTAGCTGGCAAAAGGACTGCAGCATTAATTGTTGAATGGGATAAGGATTACTGATCACAGAATCGTTTCAGAAACTAGCACCAGTAAAATGCCTACTTGTGGTCAGAGCCATTTCCTTAGGCCTAATTAGGCTATAACAAACAATGTGCGTAACCTAGGCCTATCCATTGCGTTTTATTGACATAAGCGTCCGACATCCTAGTGGTGTTCTACATTTACTCTTATAAAACATTTATTTCATAATTTTCTGATTTTCATTTAATGTTTTTCATGTCCAATTCAAATAGTAAACACATCAGATTTTTTTACGAAAATGTACATATTAAATCACATTTAAAATTATATAGGAAAGCAACTGAAATATAGAGGGGGCGATTTTTTATTAGGGGGACACTTTGTATCGTAGACGGGGAGATTCTATTTCAATGGGGGAGACTTTGTTTTGATACAGAGTCTCCGGGGAGACATTATTTCAGCCAGGGGAGACTCTGTTTCGGGGGAGACTTTATATCATGACACCGGCCAACGCAGGATGCAGGTGTTGGAAGGACACTTGAGGGCGAATGAGGCCTAATGCCTATTACTTGGTCCACCAGTTTCCAACCCAGCCAGGAGAGGAGTGGCCACCGCCTGGTACAGGATCAAGGAATTTTTACATGATGAGCACACTTAAAAAGAAATCAGTTAACGACATCATCGGGTCTCCACTGCAAAAGAATGGGAGGACCGCGTCCGGCAAGAATGGAAATTGCCAGGCCACTCAGATTGTGAACCAACGAAATCCATGCAACAAACTAGATCGACACGAATAATCTTATACTATATTTCTCAAAGTTTATCCTTCCGTAGCCTATGTTTGTTTGTCTGTAAGCTATAGGCTCCGATAGGGAACGGTTTAGCGAATTTAAACATTTTACAAAACATTATTACGAGCGTGTGTAGATTAACGCGACTATTTTCAGCTCGCAATTTAATTTAAACGCTGATATATGGACATTTTCAACTTCGAAATGATGAGGTAGCTTACCTTAATACCAATAATGTTGGCCATTAAATTGCATATTATTTAGCCTCGCGTGACGTAAGAGAAATTTTGTCTTACGTCACGCGAGGCTAAATATGCAAATCAGGCGCAATCGAAATAAAACGCGTGCACCGCTCCAGAAAAATTATGATCGCTATAATGGAACACGACCCTGCTTCGTTTACTATTATAATTATTTAGCCCGGGGAACAAATAATGGGCCTATATAAGGTAGAGATAACCTGTGCAGTACTATTTTCAACTTATTATTTACTTTAAATTCCGATATAGCCTACGGACATTTTTAATTTCGACGTGGTCATTTATTTTTTTAAATTTCCAAGGGCGATTTTCTAGGTCATCTCAACTAAAAGCTCGCCATTGCAACTCATGGCGAAAACCCGGGCAAAGCCGGGTTAAAAAAATGCTAGTTGTTTAATATTCTAGAGAACAGTCGAACGTGAGAACATTACATGTATATGCGACTGGACAACTGGACATACTGCTGCATCAGCTTGAAAATGTTAGGTGGAGCATCATCGGGCTCTGAGGTGAGGTGGCCTGCATGGGGCTGGGGATTTCGATAAGAACAGATGTAAGGTAATATACTATGGAGGTCAGATGACAGACACCAGGAGGCAGTGGCACTGATCCTGAAGATGTAAGCGGCTAAAGCATTGATTGGATACGACGTAGTTGAGTCATGGATATTGAAAGCAATTAAGATTTAGAACTTCGTGTGAGAAAGCGACAATTATTCAGATTTATGCACCAGCATCAACTTCAACAGAGGAAGAAAAACAGGAATCTTATACATAGCTCTGCAGATTACATCGAGTCAGGGCTTATCAAAGTTATGGGAGATTTTAATGCAGAGGTCAGAGACGACTGGAGGACATGGAGAGGAGCCCTGGGAAAATTCGGATTCGGAGTGGAGAACGAAAGAGGAGAGAGACTGCTGAACTTCTGGCTGAATAATAATCTAATGGTGACGAACACTGCATTCTGTCAGAGGAAAGCAAACAGGAAGTGGACAATCATGGGAATCATCGGATGGTAAAACATGAAATATGATATGCTTCATATTAGTCAATGTAGTGTTTCAATAAGCCGAGTATTCTCTAAACCAGACACTGCATCATATCATAAACTGGTAATTGCTGGAGTAAAAATCAAACTGAAAACTATCCCCCAGAGAAGTGCTTGGAAAAAAGATTCGCCGTAGAGGGCATGGTTGGACAGCAGTACATCACCTTGCCCTACGAAAAAATGGAGGCAAGTAGACACAAAGAACAAGAGCATAGTAGAGAACACGGAGAGAAATTAGAGACAGTTACACAGAGGTAGCATAACTTGCAGGGCTGTAGACGAGGGTATACGCGGGTATACAGCGTGTACTGACCTCACAAAAGTTTTTCTTTACTATACTCACCTACGCACCCCTGTGCAGAGCGTGCTACAGTGGGGTAACGAGGGGCAGCACAGGGGCGGGCAAAATGAGGTGACAATAAAGACGAGAAAGCAAAAAAAAAGGTCATCCGAAATTTTTTTCCCGGAGCCACCACTGATAGGCTATATTGTAGCGTGTACTCACCTCTCATTTTACCACTACAGCACTGAGCTGCATAAGAGGTACTGGGTTTTAGAAAAACATAGGAGTGCAGCATGGATATCACAGGAGGTACCAGTTAAGTACTTCGAAAGAAATCGAACTTTGTACAACAATTTCATAGATTTAAACAGGCATTTGATAGTGTATGGCAACATGGATTATGGCAGGTACTAAGGAAATATGGAATTCCAGAGGAGTTGGTGATACTACTAAAAGATCTATACAGAAAGTCAATGAGTGCAGTCAGAGTGAATGGAGAACTAACGGAGTGGTTTAAGATCACAGTATGTGTAAGGCAGGGGATGCGGATTGTCGCCAGATTTGTTTAACCTGCTTCTGGAAGCCATGATGAGCTGTGCAATGAATTCTATCGAATATGGAGTGACACTACCTGGACAGATACTTAACAATCTTCGTTTTGCTGATGATATTTGACTTGGTAGCAGAGTCGCCATTTCAACTCCTGAAACTGAAAGACAGTGTACACGACAATAGTTGAAGGTATGGACTGAGAATAAATGCGCAAAAAACCAAGACAATGACCGTCAGAAAACAACACAAAGAGCTGAAGGCAAAATTGGATGGAGAGGAGCTGGAGCAAGTCATAGAGTTTGTGTACCTGGGATTATTACTAGCGGAAGGTTGACAATGCACAAAGGACATCAAACGTAGGATTGGCTTGGTATTAGCGATGCTCGGCAGGTTGGGTAGGATTTGAAAGACGAGCAGTATATCAACAAGAACAAAAATAAAACTGTACAAGGCATTATTTTGAATCTGAGTGTTGCTGCCTACGGAAGGAGGACGAAAGGAGGATTCTAGTGGCGGAAATGACCTGGCTAAGAAGAATAGCAGGGAAGTCCAGACAAAACAGGACTCGTAATGAGGCAATTCGGACGGAGTTGGAACAAAGGGAAACACCGGTAGACAGGATCAGAAAAAGAAGACTTACATGTTTGGTCAGGTAGTAAGAATAAACGATAACAGATCACCAGCAAAAGCATTATACATGTATTACCACGTGAGTGAAACACGGAGGAAGACAAACAAAGACATGAATGGAAAACGTGAGCCAAGGTCTTGCAGAAAAAGACATGGATATTATTAGAGAAATAAAGAAATGGAGCCATCTTGTAAAGACGTCATCGTGGGCATACACCTGACGCAAGAGAGCAGAGAAGGGAGAAGAAGTTCAGTAATCCAACCAGTTTCGCATAACCTCTATTCTCCACATGTGGTCACGTGAGCTCTTATTTGCTAAGACTTTTGTAGCTAGTTGTTAAAAATAAATGCGCTATTTTGGTTCTATAGCTTATACATTTATTTATAATAGAGAGTAATTATTAAGCAATTTAACGCCATTGTAAAAGTAATTATTCAGCCAGTAAGTTTTAAGTTTAAGCCGTAGCCTATAATAATATAGTTTCTTACTGTGCATTACCAACACGACGAGTTGTAGTTATAGGTAGGTATTTAAAAGAGTTAACTTTCAGCAGTTTTAGGCGTTAATTGTGGACAACCTAGAAAACTGTATGAGCTCATAGAAAACATTGAACTGCAAATACCTAGAACAGTCAGATGCACTTCCCCTCCATCGTCGTTCTCGCTCGCTGGATCTTTACAGCTATACAGTCCACTGTCTCTATTGTTTACTGAGTGGAATATCAGGTTAAAGAATTTCATGTAATTGTGGGTGTAAGAGTCTACCCGAAACCGATATTTGTAAGGCTCTTTGACAACTCCATATGAATAAATGATGAATTGTGAATATTGATCTGGCTCGAAAAGCCATTCTACTTCCACTGATGTAGTTGAACAATTGAAAAACACAAAGTCGTTGATCAAAGCTACCGCCACACTTGGTGTCACAGTGATTGTTGTATCTGGCAAGTGGAAATAAACATAACGGTTTTCATCATACAACACAATAAATGTAATAAAATACTACAGAAATTTGGTAAAACATCGCGTACTAACTGAAAGGTTCTAACCGATGGTTCTTGGAGCAGTAAACAAAGAATAAAATATGAACAAGGAACAACAGTGTTTCAAAATCTATTTAAAGAACAAAGTACGACTTCTTTAGAAGGGAATATGCTGCAGCCATGAATAACAGCAACGCAGTTGTTATTGTGGGCAATTTGGCAGATTTTAAAGCTATAGGGCAGATTTTAAAGCTAGGGCAGATTTTAAAGCTAGGTCTATTAAAAGTAAAAGTAATTATTCAGCCAGTAAGTATTAAGTTTAAGCCGTAGCCTATAATAATATAGTTTCTTACTGTGCATTACCAACACGACGAGTTGTAGTTATAGGTAGGTATTTAAAAGAGTTAACTTTCAGCAGTTTTAGGCGTTAATTGTGGACAACCTAGAAAACTACATGAGCTCATAGAAAACATTGTAAGCTGAATTCATTTGTTGTACTCAGTGACTGTCAGGCCTATAAACTGAACATGTTTAATATTATTGCATTGTATAAAAGTAACTTACTTAAGTCAGGAAATGTTGTGAAGTGCAATAGAATGAAATTACACAGAGCTGTATATGGTTAGTGTTTATAGTAGATCATCGTACCTGTTACTGGGAAAACCGCAGACAGAACAATTAGTCCTAATAAGCACGGTTTTATTTTATCCATCACCAATTTTCTGAAACATGTAATGCAGCCAAATAAAAAGGTAATACCGGTGTTATACAAAGAGGTTACAGACTACCTGACTAAAATAACGAAATAAATAAAAGCATTAGAATGGAAACTGCATTCTGCCCATAGACCAATGAAGTCGACGACTCATCATAATCTGAGAGTACTTTCCTCATTTGCTATAAAGCTTTGTCAACCGTCGTTTTCTTATGCCCATTACACATGCAGTACATGTGCAACTGTAAATTCGGCCAGCGAAGGTCGTGCTCGAGGTCCTGGGTCGCAAGGTCATCCAAGTAATCACTTCCTGACTTTTACAGATATAACGCGGAGGGTCTTTTCTGCCCTTGTAGCATGCAGTGTGCCCTGGCAATCTCTATAATCTTCTTGTTTGATTATTTCAAATACAGAAACCTCAATTTGTTTTTTGGAGAAGTGAGTCGCATAATAGGCCTATATCATTTCCAGCTTTGCCACTTTTTTACGAAATTGAAACAATCATGCATCTAAATATGATGTGCGCATACAGTAAAGTTCGTGTGTTATGCATGCAATCTATAATATGACGAACCGGATCTCGGAACGCCATTAGCTAGCACAATCAGCTCGAAGTGTAAGGCAATTATCGTTAGCCTAACACACTGTGCTGGCCTTGGCTAATAGTCTGTCAAGTCATTGATTGCAATTGGTAGCAGTCAAGGGCGATAGATGAGCACAACGGAGTTTGCTATTTTGGATTCAGTTGGTTCCGGCTCTGCAGTTGAAACTTTTGATTAAAGGACATGGTTTCATCTATTTGAATATTGAGAATGTCCACCATGTTGATCGCGGCAATTCTACTCATCATAAAAGTTGGAATTGGTAAGTAAAATAGGCCTATGTAACATTGTAATATAGCATACGATCGTGTGTACTGTGTAGGTGTGGACGACGATTGAAAAAATAAATTAAAAGGTCTTGTCAGACGCAGTGTTTCCGTTAACGCCAAATGGCCGTTTTTACGTCCGTGAAAAACGTCCAAAACGTCCAAATTTGTCGATGTGATAGCCGAAAGCAATGAGGTATACGTCCAAAAATTCCAGGTCAGGGCGCAAATGCCTCCTCTTTTTGGACTCTAACAGAAACACTGGTCAGACGCACATAGTTTGGATATCTTCTGCAGTTTAATTTCTCAATAATTATTTTCATGTAACGGTGTAACCTCATATTAAGATGAAAATCAGTGCCGATCATAATAATGGGATTTCATTTTCGATTTCTAGAATAAGACCTTCATATCTTTATAGAATCATTGAATACTGATATTATAATAGGTCTCTTATCTGCGTTTCGAACTCTGTAACTAAGGTCTAGCCTATCTTTGTACTTTTCAGTCATTTCCAGCCTTGATGCTTATCCACATAACATAGCTGTCTTGGCTGGACAGAGAATGGAACTGGAGTGTACATCGAACCACAATGAATCGGTTAATCGATGGACTGTGAAGCGAGCAGGACGAAATGTGGAATTGATATTTAGGGCGAAACAACAAACAAACAGTTCGGAGAATCAGCGAGATCAGCCTGTGATCAATTCAAACTTTCCATTTTTTTCTCTTAACTTTCGTCAGAATGGCGATTGCATTCTTTATTCCAATAGAACCGACTTAAAGGACGCTGGCATCTATACGTGCTTCAAAAACGAAGATGCAGTTCAAAGTAGCGCACAACTTACAGTCTTCGGTGAGTTTTGTTTAAAATTATAAAAGTAGGGTTATGTCGCTAACACCAATTATTAGGATTTATGTTTACATGAATGTATTTCATTTTCAGTAAAGTAATACATAATTATGAGATAGATGCAGCTGTAATTAAAACTGTCCACTGGCTAAGTGTATCGTTTCTATGTAGAATTATGCAACAGATGCTTAAAGAGAATGGATAGTGTGGCTTTGATTTCTACACAGTTGATACAAAGGGTCTGTATTAGATGGGTACTCCTTGAGGACTCCATGAGAGGAATTACACTTCCGTTTTGCAGAGGCAAGGCTAGCGTGAAGGAATATAAAAGCTATCGTGGAATTGCCATTCTGCCTCTTACTGGGAAGGTCTTTGCCCGAATTCTGTTGGGGCATGATTCAGATGCAGGCCATTCGTAGAAGGGAGGCCATCATTAAAAGTGTTTCACTATACATGCAATTTCAAGTGCTTGCTTAGGCGTGACGTACCCATTGGGTCTTGGAACGCATGGAACAGTTACATAACTTACACGTAACATAGCTACACTACTCTCGAAAAATAAACATACGCAACACCCAGCTGATATCGCAAGACCATCACTAAAATCGACGTATCTTCGGAAAGGTTACCAATTAAATAGTCGACAACACCTAAGGACCTATAGCTAGAAAACTAGCAAAATTTGGTGATTCCCGCCACGAAGCTTAGCGACTGTAGTCAGCACTCATATCACCATTTTCACGCAATTCACCCAAAAATAAGGTATATAATAGTGTCAGCACAACAGTCGATTCAACTACTACTAAAATATGGCTAACGTTGACTCAAGCACAGAGTTTAAGCGTGACCTCAATTGCCCAATTGATAACAAGAATATAGAAACAGGAAAGTTGAGCGGTCAGACAAGAGCCGGATTAAAGAAATTGTGAGTGTAGTTGTAGCAATATGGACGCTGTGACCCCGCCCGTGTTTGCGTGCAGAGTGGGCCTTGGTCCCTCGGTTCCCCCGGTCCCCCGGGACCGCCCGGTCCCCCCGGTCCCCCCGGTCCTTCGGGACCGCCCGGTCCCCCCGGGACCGACCAGTTGTGTATAAATAGCGCTGATTAAGACGCTCAGTGGTCATTCGTTCATTCATTCGAGAGTTGATAGTACAGTTGTCGTGAAGCTCAGTTAAGTTCTTCAGTCAGTTGCTTGACTGTCAGTATAGTCGTCAGTTGTAAATCAGTTACATTTTGAGTTGTCGTTGATTAATACAAGTGATTTCATCGACTTGACTCTTGTCGTCTTCTCCATCTAATCGACGTTCGGTGGTCGCTAGCATCGCTAAGACCTCTGCCAGACCGGAGAGGCCGATCCTGGCTGACATTGAAGACTGGGGGATTTCCGAAGCGCTCTCCTGGTAAGAAGAGAAAGAAATCCGCCCGACGACAGGGTGTTTTCCAGACGGTCGGACCGTTACAGTGAAAGTCCCCAGGAGTAGGAAGTTCGTTACATAGTTTTATGCTGACGCAGTATAGAAATGATGAGCCAATAACCATCTATTACGCGATTATACGTTGTTGAAATGCTACGTAATAAAGTAACAGTAAATGTTTGGTAGGCTCACGTAATGTATCATGTGAGCGCTGAAATATTGGTGAGACGGCGACTGGTTATCGTAATGGAATTAATTATTGTTTTCTGCAGAATCGAATCCTGTATGCAAGAGTAACATCTCTGCAGGTAACAACACCTCAATTCCTCAGAACGGGATTTCTTACTTCTGGATGCAGTGCAGTGTAAACTTTTCGACTGTCGATAATTATCCGAATATGGAGTGGATAAAACACTACGAAGACACACAGCTGATCAGGAATGATAGCGTTACAGTTAATACAAACAGTACCGTAACTTCTGTTTTGACTGTTTCAATCAATTCAACAGAAAATGGAAGTTACTTCTCGTGCATAACATTCTTCAAACCGTACAACGGTCCCGTCAAAACGACTGCTTCTAATATCCCTGACTTCAGGTCTATCTGGAATTCAACGAAAATCATTTTCCAAGAAAGCACGCTTTCCACAGCCAAATATCCTGATTTCAAAGATACATTGGTGTCGTCAAATGTTAAAATGGCTACCAGCGTCACTACTGCATTGTCTGACGTCATTGGTACAGATTCTTCAAGTAATTACTGGTGTAAGTATAATTTTCACAGAATTTTATGGGGCGAGTGGATCTCAACGGGATTTGTTACTGAAATGCAGTTATGCAACCAGATAATTATGATGTTTCAGCAAAACGCTAAATACCTCCCATTGCTAAGTTTTATACACTTTCCAGACGGTAAGGATCATTGAAACCCTTAGACGAAGTTGATTAAAACAATCAACTTCGCCAATCGCCATTATGCTCACCTGTGTCAGGCTTTCATAAAAAAAACAATTATTGGATTACGTAGGAGCACAGAAGTGTTCTCACGCTACTAAAGTTATTCGGCAATGGTTGGTTTAATTAACAGCTTTTCTTATCAAGTAGGCCATGAAGTACAAAAACAGTAAACACAGGATAATGCGTTTTACTAGAACATTTTTAAACATTAAGTAAAACTTCTATAAATATAAGCTTAGTTATCAACTTTATGATTTTTTAGTTTTTGTGTCATTGTCCCTGGTGGCTGTTGTGTCGATATTCTTTGTTCTAATGGCAATTATGGCTCTCAACTTCTACATTTGTCGGAAAAGAGCAACTACAGGTTTGTTGTATTTTTAAAGCATGTTAAACATATATCTGATGTTTAAGAATGAAAATCATCCCGTTTATACAGAAAATGATGATACTGAAACACTAGAACTTAAAACATGTTAATTAGCTAAAAAGCTACGAAGAATGCATTCCGTATATATCATAGCCACAGCTTTTCATATGCAAGGACTATGATAAGCAAGGAGTTTGATTTTATTATTATTATATTCATTTACTTATAGCAAAAACTGATAGACATACCGCTATATCAGGTACATTGTGAAAGAGCAAAAAATACGAATAAATACTAGCGAGATGTTCTTATTAGAGCGACAAAATGTCACTGATATAATCACAGTAGCCTATATGCCTGGGATTATCTATGTCCAATGTCCATGCCTAATAAATTTACCTCAGGGATAGTGTAAGCAATTGTATAAAGAACGTTTGATGGGATGACCTATTTATGCTAATATACAAGACACATGAGATGAGGTAATTTATCATCTTTAGTGGGCATGGGATGGCTTTCTATATAAGACGCGTGAGATGTAGCCTTTGTCAACTTCGGCTGGCAACACAAATTTGATAGACGAGGAATGTGATATATAGGCCTAGGCAAAAACTAATGTAAGTCTACTGTATAACAGGCAAGGACTGTGACAGGCAAAGACTGTGACATGCAAAGATTGCGATAGACACGTATTGTGATGGGGCAGAATTGTGATGTGATAGACAGGAATTATCAGAGACTATCCGTTTGATCGGCAAGGACTATGAAGGAAAAACTTTGCTGTGCAAGGACTATGATAAGGAAGGAGGCGCCAGACATTTTTTGTAACCAGGGCATAGCCAAGGCAGTCATATGAGTTACTAGTGCAGGGGAGATTTGTGGCGCGCTCGGTAGCAATGTGATGCCATAACCGTGTACGATACATTGAGATTAAACGAATAAAGGTACGGAAATACAGGGCTACAGACGTCGGGCCGCCTGGGGCCCCTTCGGGCGGACCTTGTTTCAAGTTGTTTGTTTTGTATTGTATTTATTAATTTATATAGCGCCGCTCACAGCAATGGCCAGTCAGTAGCGCTCCCAGTGCGAGAACCCCAAGGTAGGCTACATGAAAGCAAGCCTTTACATTTACATTTCATTCACCCCAATCACCCAAGAAGGTTTTGAGAAGGGAGAAGGCAGTAGGAAGAGACCCAGAAAGAATGGTAATGTGAAGCTCTTCCTCCGATCTTCCGGTCCTTCGTCGTCTCCATCTGTGAAGCCTTCGCTCTCGGGGAAGGGAGTCCGTGATCAGTCCCTCTCCCTCTAGGACCAGATCGGGCGCCACATAAATCATCTTCCTCTTCTACCTCGTCGCCAGCCGCGTGGAATTGGCTTCCACGCGGACTTATTTGGTCCGGTGTCCGTTCCACTGACCTGAGCGCTACCCCAGGGGACTCCGGCAGCTTCGAACCGGTCCGTCCTGTTCGACCGCGAAACGTCCCAGAAGTCCACGAAGTACCTAGAAGGGCATCATCGTCTCTCGTAGGGTCTATCCCATAGCTGACAGTAGGGTTCTGTCGGTGTCTGAGCCGTTCACTTCTCCTTGGTCTAGAGAAGTCCTCAGGGTTTCATCATCCAAGTGTAACATCGACGTAGGTGGGGGGTCATCGTAGATAAACGTGACTGGTGGTTTACCGAGAGTAGGCGCGGGCTCCGGTCGGGAGCCAACCGATCGACCGGATCGGTCTGAGTATCGGGGTGCGGTCGTCTCAATGGCAAAGTGTAGTCCTTCCTCTAAGTCTTCTTGACGTTCCTTTAAGGACTCTAACACATCTATCGTTCTTCTTTCTACTTCTCTCGAATATCTTTCACTCGCTCTAGACACTGCAATTACTTCGGCCAAGGTCCTCTCTGTCTGCTCCTGCATCCGTCTTTCTGACTCTTGGACCTTATTGGCTATGGTGGCTGCGAGGGTTCTATGGATCCTAATATGTCCTCTAAAGTTCTGGAGGTCAAGTTAGGGTTCACTTCCTTACTCACCAAATCATTAACACATTCGTCAGTATCATCAATGACATGACTAATGGGGTCATCAAGCGAGAGGAAAGCCATTTTCACACGTTATATTAAAACAGTTCTTATTCAATACAATTATGCAAACAGTTAGCTAGTTAACCTTCAATCATGTATACCTCATCCACACACACAAACAAAGATTGACACGAGAACGTTCCAGAGGGCCTTAGATTACTTAATGCTTAGTCCGGGTTACCTATTCTCGGGCACTTAACGTATTCTAAATCTTACTCTTAGTTACCCTTTTCGTTACCGTCGTAAGAAATACCTGTGAGTCGTCGTATGTCGAGTTCTCAGTGATTTCGTCTGTAGTTAGCAGTGGTCTGCTTTCCGTCCTCTTCGCGTCTTCAGCATTTGTCTGTGCTTGGACAATTAAACTCAATGGTTCGCAAAGTTCTAGTTAAAAGTCGATCTGCAACCTATTCTCTATCTATTCTTAAGTGACTCTTCTTGTTCTGTTTCATTTACGAGGCGTCGGGTCACAGTCGTCCTCGGGCGTCTGACTCCTGCTCTCTTCTCTATCGGTCGACTCTTGGCCAATTTCGCTTCATCACTCCATCCGGAACTTCATCGGCAATGGCGAAAGCTGCTTCATTTCAGGCCTTCCGTCGATCCTGTACACCACTCGTTCAGTGCGACATCAAGGAACATCAGAAAAGCGCATTTCTTCCTTCAGCGTTCTCTATCTTATAGTTCCCTTTTCCTGCAGTACTATGGAGGCGGCATACCCATAATTCCTGTCCGGTCATTGGTCGTCAGACCCGTAATAGGTTCCTCGGTCCCATGGCGAAACCTATGATGGACAGATCCGCTGCAACAGAAGGCGGGGCAGGTCTTGCCTGTGATTGACGCGTCAAACTTGCACCATCCCAAGTGAGGCTGGCGGCCGTTCGTCTCCTGGCCGTCCCTGCATACGTCTGAGTCTGGCTGTCGGTCTGTCTAAATACCTCTCGTGTTTTTCTCATAATGATTACGCTACAACTACCATTACCATACCTTCCAAATCCTTCACAGTAACACGTAGAGAGGAGGGAAGGGCATTCCATAGGGAGGGCCCAAAAGAGGCAAAAGATCTAGTGTGGGCCATAGTGGTCCTAACTCGTGGAACATGTTATAAGAGCTGGCAGAAATAATATAAGTTCTGGCAGAAATTATGGCAGCTAATGTCAAAATTGAATAATTACACTATTCACACTATTTCTACAATTTCTATGGTCTACTTAACTTACCGCCGTTGGACAGTAAACGCGGGCGTTTCGATGTTTTCGGAAATGGTTTCTTCAGATATCGATCCGTCCTAACGGTATGGATTACATAAAAAGTTAAAAACTAAACTTTAAGAGTTAAGATAACAAGATTATCAAGATATCAAATGAAAATTTTTAAATGACATGAAAGCAAGCCTTTACATTTACATTTCATTCACTCAGAATATGGAATTATTATTATAGCGAACATAATATTAATATTTTCTCAGGATATAAAAATTATAAACATGCCCCAAATAAATTCTCGGCAGGGCAAACATTCTGGCAACCTTGTGGCAGGGCAACAAACAGGGCACAGGCTATTTACCAGGGTATTTGCCCTGGCTTGCCCTCCTGTAGCGGCTTGTGAAAGACAAAATTTGTCTTTGCTTGATTGCCTGATAATAGGCTATAATTAGTTACGAGCTATACTTCAGTGGCAATCTTTTTATATGACCTTTTTATTTACAATTTTTTGAGTCAACCCTTGCCCGAACCAGTTTGGGAAGCCACTTTCTGTTTGCCCACACAATTAAGCAGTAGCTAAATACATTATCCAGATATGGCGGATCTCGGAATTTTTGCAAACCTAAAACCTAAGCCTATCTGACGAATCTGATACTCCTATTCGTTATTCAGAAAACCCATAAAATTTGTGAAACAAGGCACATGATGTCGATCATTGTAGCAAACATACAGTTAGGTGACGGGTTTTATCTTTTAGGCGGTGGATCTCAGATCCGGCTAGGTTCGGCTGAATTTAGCCACTGCAATTAAGTCATGTCATGACCTAATTTTGCTTCTACGGGTCCATCCTTTATAGATATAACTTTTGATATAAAATCAACGAATTGTTGAACCTTTGAAGCACATTATAGCATCTGCGCTAGCGATTAGTTTTGTCAACTGCTTTTAACAGGTAGAGAAGATCCTGTTCATGCGTCGAGTTTCGCCTCGTTGGATCATCCGATGTCAGACGAATACGAGATCATGCCATATGCGTATACGGATGGCTACGACAAGATAGAAGACATCAATGTAACTGATCTCGATGTCCCGATGGAGTTTCCAAGGCGAGAAGGACTTCTTCCAACACCCGGCTATGACCGTCTATTATCACAACCAAGCATACCTACCGTCTATAGCCCTATTGACAACTATGAACAGCCAATGGACAAAGAAGACATCGATATAAGCCCTGGTCATATGCCAGAATCTAAAGAGTACTCGGACAAGGATAAGTCACTTGCAGGTGAACATAGCGTCGAAGTTAATGTGAAACTCCCGGAATATATTCAGCTCATCAGTGGAAGAGAAGAAGAAGAAGATTCTTCTCGGACATTTTCAACTGTCTCTGTCGTAAGAAAGGAAATCAACCGGTCAAGCGTAATGTCAAGCGATTCTGTAAACGAAATTCCTTCGTCTTACCTAAAAATCAATGAAGATGCCAAAGAAGATGATTTCGATCCTGAAGAAATTCCTTCCTCGTACTTAAAAATAAACTAAAATGTCACAGAAGACGATTCCCGTAAGGAATTTCTTCATCTTATCTATAAATCAGAACTGATGTAATAAAGACGATTCCTCTGAAGACATTTTATCAGCTCATCTTAAAAGCACAGATGAACTAAACTAAGTCGATGGCCAGCTATCCTAATGAAGTATTTTAAACTATCTTCAGTTGTATTTAGAATCCTGACTTTGAAAGTGTAGATGATCTTCTGAGACATGGCATTACTTTGTCGTTTAATGTCGATAGCAATTATGAATTACTCTTTATCAACAACTCAGACAGAGCGCATAGCTGCAGTCGGCACTGTGTCACTGGTGGAACTGATGGAGACTGATTGCAAACAAATGCAGCTGTCATAGAAAAGAACCTTGCGCATTTGCGACACATGCAACACATAGGCCTATGCCAGCAACACAGAAGTATAATGAGCACAGTGCAGATCCTCGTGTCACGGTGTTAGACACTTTCAAAGAAGAAGACTTCGACTTTTTGAACATATTTTACACTGCCTAGACAAGCAATACGACGTGATGGCACTTCCAGCAATGTTATATCCGGTCAAGCAGCGTTTCTATCGTAGCTTGCTTGGACATGGACTGCTGAATCCAACTTCGGAAAAAAACTCATTCTGATTTCATTTTATATCAGAGGCTACCGGTATCAACTCTAAACAGACCAGTGATTTAGGCAGAAAGGATACGGAATTCCGTATTTCCTATGCGATGTGTTCATAAGTGAACCCATAGGTCTACATCCTGAACGTCGGCGACAACCTTATGGAACCCATACATGGATGTCTGATTCTTTCTGCTGTACATGGATGTAAGTCTACGCGTAATCAAGATCGAATGATGTAATCTTTGCTTTGACGATTTTAATGGATATACTTATTATGGGCTTATATGCCAATAAACGGATTTCTTTAATATCTTCTCTTTTGGACGTTAAAAATGTGCAGAACCAGAGTTTATTATTGCGATCGTAC
>JACEVL010002159.1:0-21277 GCA_020284085.1 Aporrectodea caliginosa
TTATGTAGTATCCATTTAGACAGTGCTGCACTGCTGCCACTAAGCCAAATGTTACAACTCATGCACTGAGTATTTTTTTCTCTAACATTTTCGCCGGTATCTTAGATAATTTTTTATCTATGACTTCGGGTCGCCTCATGTGGTGCTAATCGAAAGAACTGATGTGTTAATGTTTCTATCTGAGAGATAGTGTCATGAGTCTCTTCTTCTCATTATTCTTCCTAGCCTTGCCACTCTTGCTTTTCTCTGATCCTTTATTAATAGTTTGGTGACTGATCCCTGCAAAAGTAATAGCTGCTGGCCTGTGATCAGTTTCAAGTATGATTGTTAAGCTATCAATTCCGTGCTTTCAGCATTAATTTTGTCCTGAAAGCTTTGCAATCTTGTGTATAGTCACAGATTAATGATTAGCCTCATCATCAATTATATTAGTCTTTTACTAAAAATCACTCAGAAAGGGAGGAAGCAATGCGCTCCACCATTAAACAGTCTATCACAGAAAGACAGACAGAAAAGACAGAAAAATACAGACAGAAAGTTTTGGCTTTGTAAGATTGAGATGAGAGCGTTAAAGAGCTCACAAAATTGGATTATAGGAGTCTCTTATACGATGTGAAATGTCGTGCATCTGGGCATGCACAGTGCGCAGTCCATTACAAATAAACAGAAATTGAATAACGTTACTGTTATAAAATATGATTTATACTCATAAAATGTTCTTCAGGTTGAAATTGTTGGGATAATATAATTATACTAATGAAGCAAAGCATCTTATACCTAAGTCGTGTTCAGTTAGATGCACGTTAGGTGAACGTTACATAAAGAACGCAGAGTCAAGTTAAACGAAATTTATCTTCAGATTTCAAACAAACCTGTATGAAATTAGTACTTTGCATTTGATTACCCCTGAACGCAAAGAAAGTGTTTTGCTTCATAACTCTGTGATATAGGTCTTATCTAATACTACTCTTCGTCTAATATTTTTAAACTGACAATTACGCAGTTTGATTACAAATCAGTATGAACGGATGATCACAAGTTATTACAGGAGTCGAATTTCACTGTATACGGCAGCCATGCAAGGCGATCATCACGTCCTGCATCTCATTTTACCAACGCGCCATCTCGCGAATGAATGGCTGAGTGGACCTTTTGGAGAGTACTGGAAGCGATCCCGCTACCTACTGCTCTTCACGCCAGTGATGTTACCACTACACTGTGGAACCCCCTCTGTGGAACCCCCTCTATCCAGGCCATAGATGAATATTTTCACAGATTCCCAACGATTTTAGGCAAATTACTATACACAATTATCCAGTAATCTACCAAAAGTTCGATTCATCGTCCTGCCTTACCATTTTTTAACCTCACATTGGCATAAATCACCAAACGAAGCGACCCAAAGTCAAGGTCCTCCTCGGTCTTTACGTCTATAGTCCATGCATTTGTCTGCTCCCGTGTTGATTACTTCAACTCTCTTTTTGTAGGCCTTCCTAACGTGCGCCTCTGCCCTATTCAATCTGTGCGGTTGCCAGGCTGATAGCCCGACTGCCTCGCTTCTCGCACATCTCCTTCTATATATTATAACATCTTCACTGGCTCCCTCTCACTGCTCGTATCGAGCTTAAGGTTCTCGTTCTTTTCTACCGGTCTTATTCTGGCCTAGCTCCCAATTACCTCTGTGGCCTCATTCGCGGACCTATCTCCGCCACCTCTCACCGTCTGCTTCACTCACTTGATCGCCTTGACCTTCTTGTCCCACGAGCTACAGATCTGTGAAAAAGTATGTGGACAGCACCGGAAGATCATGTTTTCAGAAAACGTGTAGAAATCCCAAGCATGTCCTTGAGAAATGACATTTTTTAAAATAACTTTTGTCTTTTTTAATATTCCTGAAAGTAAAGTAATATGAAATGGTACAGGATAATTAAAATTTTGTCAGAAATTCTCTCAGCCATCATTGTACGTCCAAAATCAGTATTTCGTTGCGCAGCCTTTCGCAGCAATGCTGTCCACATACTTTTTCACAGTACTGTAGGACTGCTATATCTAAATCTTGAGCTTTTGCCTTCCTTGGCCATTCACTATGGAACCAGCTCCCTACCTCAACTTGTTCTCTGTTATTAACCGGTGGTCCAGGTGCTTCCTTTCGCTGTCTTAAGACCACTCTTTTCGATCGGGTCTCTCGCACTGGGAGCGCCTCTGATTGGTGATCACTGTGAGAGGCGCTTTATAAATTTATAATACAATACAATAAATACAATACAATATATAAAATCAATTAAGACTATAGTTGCACAATATTCTTGAAATAAATGAATGAATCAATAGGCGTAGGCCTATTTGTTGAGAAACAGACACAGTTGCAAGGATGGTTTAAAAAAAAAATCTTCCACCCTATTACTCCTGACACTCCCTTACGCAACCCGAGGTGACTTAGTTTGGTCAAAATATATCGGAGCGACTCAAAATACCTTTGTTGGCTTGAATCGATGTTCGGAAGGCTTTGAGCGCAGTAGACCAAAAGATGCTTACGCCAATGAAAGTTTTCATGTTGCTAAATTTCTTGCTGTTTATTTAGACAGAATAGACTAGTGGACAATCTTACTGTTGTGGAAGACGAAGCTTCATTCTGTTCATCAGTTTCATGCAGCAGATTTAGGACTAGCAGTGTCTCTATAAATTGGACCCTCTGGTTCTAAAGTGGTTCATCGGCGATTTTGCTGTTTTGAGAAAATCGGCTCTGAAGTTTACGATGGTTGTTCAAATCGGAATGAAATATTTGTGGAATCTAATATTGATATTAGAAACTGCTATGATGTATATAATCGTTGTGTATACATGTCTGCTGTATGTTTTAATGAACTTTGAAGAAAATAGCATTTTTATAACTTGGGCCAGTAATGAATTGATCAGAATATTCGTGATTATTACGGCAAAGTGAATCAACTTGATTTGGGCCAGTAATGAATTGATCAGAATATTCGTGATTATTACGGCAAAGTGAATCAACTTGATTTGGGCCAGTAATGAATTGATCAGTATATTCGTGATTACTACGGCAAAGTGAATCAATCTGACTTGATCCTTTTATGAATTGAATGTTTCACTAATACATTATACACGGTGGTTCAATGAAAAGTAAGCCAAACTTTGTATTTCATATAGCCTAAGTACATCTGACATAAAAAACAGTATATAATATTTTGTATAAAAATTGCATACATGAATCAACCTGAGATGATCCATACTCTCCCATGAATAAATGTGCCAAAAGACATACACTCTGAATCAGTTTGCATTGATTATTATTAGTATTACTAGATGTTTGTCCGTCCTATGACGGTAAAGTGTAGCGAGCTGGGCTGGACCACTTAAAATCAGCGCTCCCTCCTCTTTCCCCACTTCTCCTGCCCTCCACTTCCACTTCCCTCCGCAACCCCTTTGCCGTGCCTTCTCCCCTTCCACTCCTCTCCCATTCCTGCTTCCCTCCCCTACTCCTATCCTACCCACCCCTCCGCACCCATCCCTTCACCCTACCTCTCCCCATCCCCTCCTCTCGTAATCCCCTCCCCTTTCTTCTCCACTTACCCTCGCTTCCCCTGCCCTGTCCCTCACCTTCCATACTCATCTCCCAATTCCCCTCCACCTCCCACTCCCTCTTCTGTCCCTTCTCCCTACCTCCAACTCTCCGTCCATAGACGCCTATTTATAGACCTAATAGCTATGCTCCGTCCGTCTGTCCGTCCGTTGTGCATGATCTCGCTTTGCTATAAAGTTTGTCATTGTTTATTGCGCTGATGTTAGTTAGTACCCTCAACAACAAAGTAAAGGGATAAAGCTTAAAATCAAAATTATCTTTATATGAATGATTATACCTAGACTGTTCGATCACTGCCATTACAAATATTTTCAAAGTTCCTCAGGCCACCTTTTCTGTCACTGTTTCTTGATATTCCTGACTGAAGTAGTTGTACTTTTCTTCTTCTTTCCAGATACTGAATCCACAATGTTGCTTGGATTCATGTCAGCTGACTTATTACAGCTTCTTCTTGAATATACTGGCTGTTTAGGCCTACATGATTTTCTGTCTA
This sequence comes from Aporrectodea caliginosa, assembly GCA_020284085.1. Lineage (NCBI taxonomy): Eukaryota > Metazoa > Annelida > Clitellata > Crassiclitellata > Lumbricidae > Aporrectodea > Aporrectodea caliginosa. The sequence continues at coordinate 4,095 of JACEVL010002159.1, forward strand.
ACTTATTTGTTTTGTTGTTTGCAATGGGTATGTTAGATGCCAACCTCTTTCGCAGTCGACTCTGAGCAAGTTCAGGAACACAGTCGCTATGTGCTTTCTGTGACTGTGGACCTTCATCTTTGTCATCATCTGATACTTTACTTTCACATAATAGTTTATCTTCATAGTAGTGCTGCTGTGGGGTGGGAGGAACCGTATCAAATATAGCCTAAGAGAAACTGTGATGAACAGGTGGAACATACTTAAGTAATTTCTTTATGTCTGCTACCTTCTCAGCAGATAAGGAACGTGGTGTGCAATAGAGTGGCTGAAGTGTGTCAGATTGCCACGCCATGCCACATTAATGCTGCTGAACTCAACATCCTCTGGTACAGAATATTTGTAGTACAGTTTTGTCGGTTCACTGACTTTCACCATAAGCCACTGTATATATACAGCCATTGACTTTTGTCCATCATCAAACACTTTTCGCACATTAAGAACATCAGCAAGTTTTCTGATGGAAACACATTTGTCTGCAGTCATCTTGACAATAATCCTGTACAGGTTTTTTTGGCAGCAAGTTTGAACCTCTGCACACCATTCATCATATGTGTAGGCCTAGACATAACTTGCCTCTCTTATAGGGTCTTCTCAATGATGCCGAAATCAGCATCGTTCGGTAAGTAGCTATGCCCCGAGACGAGAAACTTATGGTTGATTTCCTGAAGTTTGTATTTCTGGCATATGTAGGCCTATGACCACATAAGTGCTACCTTGTAATTTCTATTTTTCCCACCACAGGAGTCGCTATAGGCAGTTACAGTCCTCACATCAGCTTCTGCTAACTGTTCGCAATATGCCAAGAGACATGAAGACACTTCCTCGGGACCTCTTGAAGCAATGCCCTCATGCCATGTGTTCATTGTGACCGCTCTAGTCGTGATGCTGTGAATGCCCAAATTATATGCAGACAACTGACGACAGTAGTAAGCTTCGCCAGTTGTTAGACTGGGGAAGGAAAACACCTTCTGCAAGTCGAATGCAAAGGCATGATAATATTCTTTGTCTTTTCCATCTTCCTGTAGTGGTGCCTTTCTAGCACAGTCAGCTTTTCTCAAGTGCAGTTGATGCTCTGCAATCAAAGCATTCTTACTGGGAAGGTCTTTCGCAGAATCAAGCAATTCTCCTGTAGGCTGTAGGGTTTGCTGTCTGTTCCACTTGTTTCTCATCGGCATTCACATCTAAATCAGCTTCGATCTTTGTAATAGGATTTGTTGTGTCTAAGCCCTGTGTTTAAAATAGTGTTTTAGCATGTGTAATAATAAAAGAGGGGAGCTCCTCAGAGGCAGTCTAAACAGGAAGCTGAAGAAGAGAAATGGTAAAGACACTAGTGTGGAGTGTTGTCCTATACGGCTCTGAGACATGGACAATGAGGCAAGAAGACATAAAACGACTGGAGGCCTTTGAGATGTGAATATGGCGCAGAATGGAGAAAATCAGCTGGGTGGAGCGAAGAACGAATGAGGAAATCTTACAGCTGGTGGAAGAAGAAGATCACTGATAGGCACTATACGGGGGCGGCAGAAGAAATGGATAGGACACATCTTAAGGAGCGACACCCTACTAAGAGACATCATTGAGGGAAGAATGGAGGGAAAAAGATGAGAGGAGGCCAAGAACAATGCTACTGGACTGGATGTTGGCAGAGGAGGGATACAGCGGACTAAAAAGAGAAGCAGAGAACAGAGAAAAATGGCGTCGTTGGACATATGAACCTGCCTGAGGGCAGAGAACATGAAGAAGAATAATCTTCATTACGTTAATTTGTACGCAATGCATAGCTGGCTTAGAACATAATGATGATTGCTGCTTTCTGACATGATGACACTGTATCTATCCTCCTTTTAAATTCACAAACTGGCCTTCACTGTGAACGTTAGTAGCCTATCTACCTTTAAACTGGCCTTCCCACTAATCAACCTATTTACCTAAGAAGCCATCAAGTTCAAAGCACTAATAAACTTAAATATTTTTAAGCATTACGAATCTGGTTAACCAAAGAGGAACATTTATATTCAACTACCACAATATCAAATGTGACATTAATCTCTTAGGACTATCTAGCTAACTAGCTTATGTAGAAAATGTGCCTTTCAGTAATCCACTGCATTACTAGCCTATGTTTGCATCAGAAATAATAATATTATTCTAATTTGGCTCTAGTAAGCACAATAAATACGTTGTTCGTATAAAATTTTGCGTAAAACGACTACAAAATATTGCTTGCAAAAACGAAAGAAAAGTTCCTAAATAATATGAACATTGTGTGTATGATTTAGGCCTACTTTGCAAACCGCACCATTGTTACAACAAACAAAATCAACAACTCTCGTAGACAATCTTCTAACACGCCGTTTCCGTTCCATTTTGTATAATTAGACCTATAATGTTATAAAGAAATTGACGATGTCGCAACGAGGTTGCTACCAACGATTACGAAGCATGGGGAATATAAGAAATCACACTAAATTAATTTTCTCTCGAATATTATAAGCACTAAATAAGTAAAATCATGCCACTCAAATCGTTCAGACGTTACTGGAAGAGTGGCTCAAGTGGGAATGGTCCGCAGTGGAACGCCATAATGATAGAACAGATTTACGAGCAAAAGTGAATCAAGCTGACTTGAACCACTTTTGCACAAACTCACAGTCAAGGCAGCAAATATTACGACTGAATTAAACAAACATGATTCACTAATGAAATTTGGTAAGCACTGCCTTTTGTCAGTTCTATAATCAATACGTCAAAATACGCCCTGATAGAGGCGTTGAGCGGTTGAACCGATTTTACCATCAGAAAGAGCGCATTCACTTTAGTGGAAAAGTGGTTCAAGGTGAAAATGTCAAAAAATTGACTTGAACCACTTTTGAACTAGAGGGCTCAATTGAAATATCGAAAATGCGTCTTAAAATTTAATTTACGTTTAAATATTTACATTTAAATATTTACATTTAAATATTAAAACATTTTAATTTACATTTAAATATCAACTGCCGACCACCTTGTTTAACGTCATTTTTCTTCCGAGCATTGTTTCCACGGTGCTCAACGGTAATCCTATGTAGACTACTCAACGAGATGATCATAACAAGGAGACTCTGGATGTTTGGTGACTTTGCAGATCGCGATGGCAAATTGAACTACACAAAGACACTCAAGAGTTTTGATATCCGGCCGTGAAGAGCTAGAAGAGACCGGCTGGAGGCTCCTATGACAGTGAATCAGAACGGTGGACACCTGTCCATTGAACGTCGGACTACATAAAGAGACTACGCCAAGCCTGGGACGATTTCCAAAGCGTCTTTGAAACTTCAACGCTTCAGAGGAGATGATGATGAAGACAATGACGATGAACTTGATGCTGCTGTTGCTGTTGTCATTGGAAGCTCACATCCCCAAATAGGCAAGTCACTTCTGCCACAGAAGTTAAATGCAAGCCATTATCGAACCATTTCATGGCGTGTGACAAATAGCATCCGAAAATCAACGGACATAATTATGAGGAGGTGTGACTCTAAAGCCGCTTCCAATGTTCCTGTGTATTGGCGATAAGTTTGGTGGTCTGTGTTTACACTGTTTCGTAAGACTAAGGCATAGGAAAAATATACAACATAATTATACGCTTCGATAGAAACTCCACGCATTTTCTTGAAACTGAAAATTGCCTGTTGTTAAATTATAGTTTCTAACAGTAAATTCTGTCCTACATTTGCGACTACCGAAGGTATCAGTAGTCGCACTGAACGGGATTTTATCTTGACCTATTTGCACACAAACTTTGAGTTGCTTTTCAACTTAACTTTATTAATTATTACATCTTTATAGTGTTTCCTGCTTTTAAGTGTTAATAATAAGGTTGTTACATTCCGCTTACCGCTTCTTGAAGCTTTTTGGAAGTTCGTTGAATGTCTAGAGACGCAGCGTACATCTACAGCGTAGGCAAACACATTCCGCAACATGCGTCTATAATTATAGTGGTCATATAAAAAAACTTAACTTTATATCTTTATATTATTTGATGCTATTTGCTTTAATGTACGATACGTTTTCTTATGCAAACGTTAATGTAATGTAATGTAATGTAATTGGTAATTTATATAGCGCCGCTCACAGCCAAGGTCATTCAGTAGCGCTCCCAGTGCGAGAACCCCGAGAGAAGAAATAGGTTTTAAGAGAGAGAGAGAGATGAAGACAATGATCCAGAAAGGAAAGTCTCACGCAAAGTGAAGGGAAGGGCATTCCACAAAGAGGGCCCAATGATGGCAAAGGATCGAGTTTGAGCAATCGTGGTCCTAGCTCGTGGGACAAAGAAGTCAGACCGGTCCAGAGATCGGAGAGGCCGATGAGTAGATGCAGAAAGAGGAGGACGAATGACATCCCTGAGGTAACTGTATGCATATAAAAATGACGAGTTTGACGACTGATATAACAAGAAAAGTAACTCATGATCACACATTGATCAGTGAAACTCAGGAGGTTAATTCAATGGCGTCTGTCGTTATGCTAAACTTGTTTCACTTATTGCCACAAACTTATCACTTACGCCTGTATGTTTGACATTATGGACATTCCGTTAACGTGATATCCTTAACAGTTTTTTGGTCAAGTTTTGTCATCAGACACATCACTGAATAAAAGGCTAAGGACCCACTTCGTGTTCCGCGAATGGACATTAGTTTTATGCTTACTTTGCAGCGTGGTTATTTAGGCATTTGACATATTTTAGCAGAATTAGGCGATATGTAGCCTACCCATACATGTCTGCAAGAATAGCTTTCACAAATATATAGGTTTTCAGTACCGTAGCCTAGATTAGGTCTACTGCAAATCGCTTCTTACTGGTATAAATAAATCACACATGCTCAAGCTGCAGAGTACAGAACTCTTTGGCTAGAGCTATAACTAATACATTAAAAGAGGAACATATAGCCTAACCTCTGTGTTTAGATTTTTGCATTGGCGCCCTCTTAAGCAAAGAATCAGTTTCAAATTGGGGCTCATATAAGAAGATAAGTTACGCGTTGCCTCAACGGTTAGATTTATCCCCAAATGCGACGAACTAAATATGGAGCATTACTTATTGTCCTTTGAGAATGCATAAACATAAATTGACTGTACGACGTGTAGGCCCACGTGTGCAATGTGCATGCCCAGTGGCGGCCTTTGACAGCCTTTGACAGTTTTGCGCTATAGGCAAGGACAATAATGCCGCCCTTTCTATATTTAATAGTTAAATTTCAAGAAAAATATGCTTTTTTGCTTTTCCCCCCCGGGAATTTGCCGCCCCTTGAAAATGCCGCTCTAGGCAGCCGCCTATATCGCCTATACCTACAGCTGGCTCTGTGCATAGCCTACCCAATAAACGGTAGAGGTTCGGATAGATTTAGCAGCGTTATCTATGATGGAATGCCAAGACTATGACATTCTGAAGCAAGCGGCAGTTCATGCATACTACATTATTCTCGAGTGCCTGAGTCTTACCGCAAACATCGATAAACCTCCATGCATTCGTTTAAAGTTAAATTTGCCTGTAAAATTTAATTTTCTAATAGTAAGTGCTGTCCTTATTCGCGAATGCAGAAGTTATCAGTAGACGCACTAAACGACATCTATCTTGACCTGTTAAACTTTGCATTGCTTTTTAACTGAACTTTATCAAGCATTAAATCATCGATGTTTTTTCTATTTAATTGTTAGCATATAAAGTTGTTTCTTCCCGCTAACCTCTGGAAAATGGCATAGACAGATAATCGCATAATTACCTGAAGATCTTATGTGATCGACTCTCTTGTGTTTTCTTGCACAGCCGCCCATAGTGCTCGTATGCAGAAATGAATTTGAGGAGGTCTTTATATTTGATACTATGTGCTTTACTAAACGATGTTTTTACAAATTGCAGTACAGACTTTAACATCATGAGAATTTTCTGCATAACTATCAAGAACGGCCATACGTGCAAAAAACATAACATAATGCATTGTGATGATGCATAAAAATAACCAAGCCAGACTCCGTGATTGGCGTCTATTTTTAGACATGGGAAGTTCCGTTTGTGTGCAGGGAGAAAGCACCCGAGTCATAATAATCAGAAGTGGCAGTTCAGGTCTTACACGCTGCAAGTCAACATCCTGCTCCGTTGCAACCAAAAGTAAGCATTACAGATACGGTATTAACAAAATTACGTAAGTAAATAGTCTTTCATTAATGCAATGCCAGGAAGCGATCACATTTAACAAAATAGTTCTTTTAAATAGTTATTGGCAAAGCCTCCACTCCTTGGGATTTTTCCCCAAGATCTTGGGATTTGGGAAATCGACTTAGGATTTGGGGATTTTGCATGGCAATCTGGGGATTTCTCTATTAAAGTCTACCGTCTACAGTTGAGGATGTCATGGAGGGAAGATGCCATTCACGATGCATTTGACGACAGAAAAAGGAGCGGCAGTCAGAGACAGTCAATGTTGTTACCGGACTTTCCAACACAGACAGCAAATCAGATTAGAAAAGACTCGCTCAGTCGCTGGGTCTTAAAGACGTTTATTACCATTGCAACCTGTAAACAATGTAATTTATTTTAATCTGGTGTTATGCTCCAGTTTCATTGCAACCTGTAAACAATGTAACTTGTTAATCTAGTGTTATGCTCCAGTTTATTCTTTGCCAGTTCTTAGCTCGGTACTTTTGCGAATAATTGTGACTGTGAAAACACATTTCATATTTCATCACAACTTTTTCCTTTTCAGTTACATAGGATTTATTAGAAGGCCTAGCCTACACTCTTGGCCAATGTTGCGGTTTTTGTGGTAAGATCTTGAGACTTCTGGAAATGGAGAGTGGAAGCACTTGTTATTGACTTAAGAAAATCCCAACAGTCTCTTCAGTTTCTCAAGGTTTTATTAGGTTTCCCTATTTGGGAAATTTCTGATGCTGCAGATGAGGTGATCGTGAATAAGCCATGGTTCCCTGCGCTTTGCTTTAGAGTTATTAGAGCGCTTTAGAAATTTAAAGTTTGCAAATATGATTACGATTGTTCCAGTTACTGTATTCAGTGTCAAATCAATAACGTCGGGCTGAACCTAATGAATGGCTAGACAATTGACAGAGAGGTTTACTGGCCTTTGACTAGGCCTAGTTTGGGTGAGATACTTACGTTGAATAATGATGCTAATTAAGATGTTGTATTTTTGGGGATTTTGTCGACAACGAAAGCTACATTTCCATGGCAAAATTAATGTTTTGCGGTAAGGACTGATGGTTTTGTTAGATTTTGATAGTTATTGGACCCCTAAAGTCACGGTAGAAACCATGTAAAGTGTGAAAACTAATACTAATACTACAGATCCTTCATGTGCAATGACATAAACATTTCAATGTCGATTTTTTTTAAATTGACATTTCTTAATGATTAAATCATATACATGCCTTATGAATTGGAATTTCTTTTATATGTATTTTCGTTTATTCAATCAAAGATTGTTGTCAGAACGCAACAAGTTACAATAATTGTTCTGGATGTAGCAGTTATGAAACAGATTTTGTTTGGCAACTGACAAGATATTAACTTCAAAATTATAAATATATATAGTGACACTTTATGAAATTAGTTTCCGATAGGCCTAAGCGTATTTGTTTATCAACTCACTAAAGGATTGCAAACCGTCCTATAGTCTTGAGATGGTCTTCAGACTGTGTGTCTATTTCCATATGGGATGGATCCGTATGGAAATATAGGTCCTCCATGGGCTCCTGCTGCCGGTTTTATCCAACTCTTTGCAGATAGATATCAAACTCGTAGGGCCTTTGCGTGGTCCTATCCCACCATCCTGACGTATGAATTGACCCAAAATCTAGTCTCCTTGTTATGGTCATCTCCGTGAGTATATAGGTTGTCTGCTAAACACTGTAGAAACAATGCCGAAAACACAGTGTAGGCCTAACGAGACAACGTCGTTACTGGAATGAACAACTGTCCACGGCAACCGGGACAATTTGATGATTTCTGTATAGTCGAAGATTTATAAAGAGAAGAGCATGACCTCTCAAGTTTCTTATAGCTCCTATTGATGAGTAATCGGATTTTGACGTAGACCTACTTGTTTTAATGCCATCGATCATTCTTGATTTGAATGAGACTTCATTCTTTAACTATTCTGTTTCAGCAAGGAATGAAAAACGTATGTCGAGCATGGCTATGAGATATTTGCTAGGCCTAGATATCTACTTAGAAGGTATTCTTTCAGCGCACTTTAATTAAGAGGTCCTTTCACTCCTATGTATATTATTCTTTTCTTTCTACTTGTAATTCGTCAATTAAAGAATGACAATGCAGCAGATTAGCAGCATGTTTGCCTTTCAAGTTCGTTTTTAGACTGATATTAAACGTTCGAACTTTTCATTTTCATGACTGATTGAATTGCAAAACTGAAGGAACTCAAGAACAATAGAATATGAGATATGTCTTTTTTTGCTGTTGGATGTAAAACCGTGAAGTAGCGGCATGTTGACTACTATCCGTCCAAGCGATTTTGTGTATTCTTTAAAACCCTTAGCCTATAGGGTCACGATATTTCTCAACCGATTTTGGTCACCGGGGTATAAAAAAATACCCCAACTGTGATTCGCATGATTCCTGTGATAAACTCCGATTTTCAAGTATAAAACTAAAAAAAAGTTTATTTATAGAAGGTACTGACATTATTAGTTTTATCTATGGAGCACAAGCTATTGGTGACGTCATTGTGTACTGTGTAGTAGGCCTAATGTATGCAGAAATTTGATAAACAGTTTTAAAGTATCACAAGAGTTATTCATCTAATATTTATGTATGAAATGGCCACACGGTCGTCACGAAGAATTGCGGCAGCGCAGGCGAGTGCTCAAATACAGCAGCGGATAAATGAGAGTGATGACCAAGAAGAAGAAATGAGCTCTGATGATGAATCTGGTGTGGAATCAGAAACAGAAGACGTTGTTGAGTATCAACGTTCAGAGCAGGACACAGCTAGCTTCAGTTCATCGGGAGAGGAGAGCGAGTCAATTGTACCGTCAAGTGACTCATTGTTGTCTAGGGACAAGACAATAATAAGGCTACTTGGAGTAAAACTGCGCTTGCTGCTGTTCAAGGTCGTCGATCAAGTATCAATGTTGTTCGAACGCCAAGAGGAATTGTTATTGGGGATAAAGTCTCGACTCGCCATCAGATGCAGAATGACTGTTCAGGAAATGCTGAACGGTACCGTTTGTATACATTGTAATATCATTAAGTTTATAATGTCATAATTTAGCAGAACTTCATTTATTCATCCTAATTTGATGAAACCAAAACGATTTCTATATATAATGTTGAGATACTGATAAGGAAACATTGTAACAGCAAGACACTCATGTGTAAAGCATGCATAATGTTACGTTTATAAAGTAAAATAGCTACGACCTGGTGCATTTTCGTACTGTATAGCTGATTTGGGTGCATGAATAACTAATGAAACTGGATGCATTCTGTGAATGTAACATGTTTAGGAAAAGTAGAAGTGATTTCTTCAACTATTTTCAGGGATTAAAATTTCCGTGAAAAACCGAGACAGGGGTATTTTTTATCCCCCGGTGACCCTATAACGGTTAAGTGGGTAGGGTCTATAGCATAATGAACGAAGTAACACACTAAGTGTTTAGAAGAAAAGAAATGTAGAGCAAACTTTAAGACCAAATATTTTGTCACTTTCTTTTGGCTTAAAGAAACAAACTGTTGGATGAAACAGACGAATAGCATCAAACTCCGTTTAGTACAACGGTCAGATTGTGTTTTATTGTATCTAAATTTTATTGTATCTAAATATAGCAAACAGTTTAACAACATCATAAACACTTTCACTTGGCATAAACTACTTTAAGCGACCAAGCTCAAGTCCTTCCAAACTGGATTCGAACTGTAGCGACCGTGCCGCCCTCTAGCGGTCGATCGTGATGTTGCGGAAAAGTTTTGTCAGGTAAGTCATACTTGGAAAGGATTCGAACCGGTGTTCGGGCAAAGGAGGAAGTGCGGGGTGCCTCTATTTCCTTATCCGGTTTAGGCACTAACAATTGTTCCAACCGGGCACTTCGTCTACTCTAAGGCCTCCATCTAGCAGTGCTACCGAGTGGTGAGTAGCGGCGCTCTCATAAAATACCAGGGATTCATCATCGGACATACTGTACACGGTTTCTGCTGTCTGCAGACCAATGCATGGCGATGCATCCGGGTTCTTATCCTCCGCAACATCATAATCAGTGTGACCTCTAGTGTCCAGTAAATGTGACTTGGTCACTATTAATTTCAATATGGCCATTTGTTCTTCCTGGCGTCTAGCTAAGCTTTGCCATAGTTCATCACTTACTCTACCGCTAGGCAAAGAAGATTCATCTTGCGCCATTTCAATGTATTTAATTATTAAATAAAATCAATATCACAATCTGTTTACAATTAATGACCGCGCCCTCTATCGGCGTAATCTATCTATTGTTCAGTGTCCGATCACACAACAATATAATATAGTCGTCAACAATAACATATCCAAATAATTAATCAGTATTATTAATTACATACACAATCATTAGAATTCATAACCAGAGTACAAAGAATCATATTCCTCTGACCTTTACCAAAAAGAAACCATGAAGACGTAGTCTACTTCTTCGCTATCCCCAGTGCTCCGGTAAAAAGAATCGCTCTACCAGTGCGGTTGTTCCTCGACGTCGAACCCTCAACCGAAAACTCGGGAACAGTTGCGGTCCTAATGCGTCACTGCAATCTTCCCGCTCTCTGGTCCTTAGTCGCACAGAAACCGTTTCGCGCCAAAACTACACTGTCATAGCTCATAGTACAGGCGAAGGTCCTTCTCTCTCGACGACCAGATGTCAACTGCTTCGCTGCACGCGTTACGTTAATATCGTTTATTTAACGACGCCGTCATATCGACGATGATTGGCGTGCGCTGCACGCATCATCTCTCCGCCTTATATAGAGGTGGTTTCCCGCCTAACGCTGCAACGGTTCGCGGGCTTGTTTGCGTGCAGAATTAAGGCGCGTAAGCGGTCCACGAAAATCGATCAATAATTCCCGCTTTTTCTTAATATATCAACAGGAGCATGAAAGGCGCCAACCAGGCAGGAATACCAGCAGGCGAAAAGGCGCCAACCCGTGCCGAGGTTCGGCACAGAACCTTACCAGCGGTTTAGCCACTTCAATTTTTCCCGCTGAAGTCAACTGTCACACTGTGCATAACATGTAAATGTACAGCGCAGTGCGTTTGTCAGGCGCTTCATTAAAGAAAAGATATTATATTATTATTATCTAATTTAGCCATAGTAACTTTTCTCGATATTCCGGTATTCGGTTTGGAGTAATACAGTTGGATAGTCTGTAACTGTAGGCTATCTACTTGCGTACCAATAGTATAATGGTTCATTTATTGTCTTAAAGAAAGCCAATGTCCGACACCACTGTGATATATGCCTTCTGTGATATCAAGAAAATGGTAAAACAGGAAGATGATCCGAACCTTCTTCGAATACCGAAATATCGTGTATAGAAAAGTTACTATGGCTGCATTAGACAATAATAATATAATATCTTTCTTTAATGAAGCGCCTGACAAACGCACTGCGCTGTACATTTACATGTTATGACAATTAAACAATTGGCAAGAACACAAAATGACAGAAGACATAAATCTTAACTACTAACAGAACAGACAGCCTACAGCACACGGCGCTAATAGCAGCCTACAAAGCATGTCCGTCAGATGGAAGTCTGCGAAGTAAAGTTTCAGCTATGGCTTTGGTGATCCTCATCCACCAGCAACCGATAAAACCGCGCTTCTGCCTGCGGCTCTAGGTTTTCAGGTAGGCTAACTCATAACTAACCCATAACTAGCTGCAGTTTAACGTCATGCCCAGGAGTGGCAGGAAAGAGGCTGAATGTCTGGATGATAACAAATTGTGTTTTATAATGTAAATAAATGAGCTTCTTTACTGCGTTGCTAGGCAACACGCATTATGACGTCGAAGGATGTTATAACTATTTTACTGATGTAGATCATGAAGTTATATCTTGGTTACCAGATGTAGCCTACGGTTCACACATTTCAACTTAAGATCACGCAAAAGTCTGAGAATAACGCCAGAAAATATATAGTTATTCCAGATCCTGACATCAGCAGAAAAACAGTGGTATAAAAAACATGATCTAACGAGCTCGAGTTACTTGTAAATATGCCCTACTTTAAAACTCTAAGACAGATAAATCCATCGACTGACTGCTGTTACGTCAACCTCCCATATATATATATATATATATATAATTTATATATATAATTTATATATATATATATCTATATAACGAAGAAAATTATTATTGCACGCTTATATTCCAATAATATTATTGTTGTAGCATATTCAAATGAATTTTAAAGAATTCAGCATGAAAACGTTCAACTTTAGTTACTTTACTAGATTTGGCAGTACTGATCAGCAACTCAGAACATCATGGACATAATAATAATATACGTTAAAATTTAATTTTCTTAATCAAAACAGGTCGTTACGTCAAAGCGTCCTCTCGGATTCTCTGACCGGCTTGACTTTTGTTCCCCGTGTTAGGACCACAATGGCTCAATCCAGGTCCTTTTTGTGCATAGGTCCCTCTCTATGGAATCGACTTCCTCCTTCTCTACGCTCTACAATCCTCTCTAGTAGCATCTCTACCTTTCGCCTTAAAACCTTTATTTTTTCTCGGAGTACCTCGCACTGGGAGCGCTTCTGAAAGGCTTATGCTATGAGAAGCGCTTTATAAATGATCAAATACAATACAATACAATATAATAATATCCTTTATTGAAACAATCCGGTTGACAAACCGCAACCGGTTACAGTGTACAGTTATTGTATTGTATTTTTTTTGTGTATTTGAACACTTTTATAGCGCCCCTGCCAGATTCCTATTCAGAGGCGCTCCCGACTACTGCGCGGACGCTGAATCGGAGTTTCACCCCGAAGCGCATGAGCAATTGCGAGTGAAGGACTTGCCCAGGGTCCCTAGTTATGCAATTGAAACAATCGGTGGTGTAGGGGTATGTTCGGTGCCTTGCAGCCGGAGGGTTGCGGGTTCGAATCCACCTCAAGCCGCCGCGTAGGGACCCTGGGCAAGTCCTTCACTCGCAATTGCTCATGCGCTTCGGCATGAAACTCCGATTCAGTGTCCGCGCTGTAGTCGGGAACGCCTCTGAGTAGAAATCTTGAAGGGGCGCTATATAAATATCTGAAATGAATGAATGAAATGAATGAAAATGACAGAGACATAAATCTTAACTACTAACAGAACAGACAGCCTGCAATACACATACATGTATATAACCATAACCATAACCACGACTTTTATTGAAACCAGTTGAACAAAAGGTTTTACAAGAGAAAAGATAAACAATGATGATGTTGGTTCAAAGGGGAGTCCTAAAAGGGCCTAAGCCCCGCTGACAAGGGTCACCCTAAAGTAAAGTAATGCTAGTAATAAGGTGGTCGGGAAATATCTATAAGTCTCTGTTTTAAAAGACAGGAAACAAAGGATGCGTTATCAAAGAACAAATCTTAACTAGTTAACTAACGTGCAAATAGAATAAACTTAAACAACCGGAGAAAAGAGATACACGCGTAGTTGGCTTTTAAAGAAAAGGAAACTATGGACGTTTCTGAGTTGGAGCGGGAGACCATTCCATAATGCAGGGCCAGCGTTTTTTAGAGAGAATATAAAATACACATACATGTATGCTAATAAGACGCTCGTGTCGCAAGACCCACGTTTTCAAAATTTGCAGAAACATGGAGGGAGGGCGATAGCGCTTTGGATAACACGTTGGCATGGAGAGCGAGAGGTACCGAGTTCGAGCCCCGTAGGGCGTATATGCGCTATTAGCGCCGTTGTATTGCATTTAAATTGCATAACATGTAAATGTACAGCGCAGTGCATTTGTCAGGCGTTTAATAAAAAAGATTATTATTATTATTATTGTTTACATACTGCAATTCGCTAGCATTACTATAGTTCAGAATTACACCAATGTCCCGATTATGTCCGCATTAACAGTCATAATCATTCTGCTTAATGCATTTTCCGCAAGATTTATTTCCGAAGAGATCTTCAATATTGCAGTGCCTCATTGTTATTTATCCATTTATTTGCTAATGTATAATAACGTTGATGCAATTCTTAAACAACTGAAAAGGTTAGTTTCGCGAAGTTATCGACGACGCACTATAATTGTATACTAGGCTGACCAGATATTGGAAACTAAAAACCGGGACACTTCGATCACAAAATAAATTTGTGATGTTGTCAATAATTAATATAATATAACTAGCACAAATATCTATTTTATGCTTATTATATTGGTATAAGACTATAAGACTAAGTAAGTGAAAGGTTTTATTCAAATCATGCTTTTAAATTTAAATTTAAAATCTTAATTTCTCAAATCAGTTACTCAAATTTGGCACCTGAATGTGCCTTAATATGCTTCTTAAAAGTTCTGTTGTCTGCCAACATTCTATCATAACAAATCTAGCTTTTAAATTTAAATTTAATTATTCTAAATTTATCAAATCAATCACTCATATTTGGCGCTTGAATGTATGCTTGTTAAAAGTTTTTGTCTGCTAATATTCTGTCGTAAAATTCAACACAATGTTTCTTCGATATTCACTTTCACTCTCATAACAGCTTCAAGAGTTTCTTCGGATAATCGACTTTTTTATCACTACGACAATATGACGTTTAGAACCGGAGGAGGTAATATGCATGGTAATAAATAAAAGTGAGATTAAAAATGAATTTACTCGCCAGATGCCAGTAGTAAAATGAAGGAGACGTTGATCAAGTAAGTAAGTATATCCTTTATTTGATCACATGACAAACGCACATGAAATGCATTATAAGATCGGAAAGTCAGGTCAGTTTTTAAAAACCGGGACATATTTAGAGTTTGGCCTACCTTTCCCGGCAGCCGGGACAGCTAGCTGAAAACCGGGACTGTCCCGGGAAAACCGGGACGTCTGGTCAGCCTATTGTATACGCCTAATTATTTCCACAAACTTTGAACCAACGGCGGTAAAGAATACTTAAGCATTTCAATTTTAGAGTTTACAACATAGACTTGTATTGACATAGGCTCCTAGATAAAACGTTAAAAAGTCGTCTTGACCTAAATAATTGCAATAGTAATCTCATGGGATAGTTTGAAATGTAAAGAAGATATTAAAAGTTGCAATGAAATTTAGGCAGGTCATAAGGGAGGTCGGGAGAGAAATAGGCAGCTCAAATGACCTGTCGCGATCCGTCGTTGTGCCGTCACTGCGCTGTAACCTTACAGCAGCAGTGGAGACTAGTCATCGTCAACAAATTACTTGAGCTCGGTGATGTACAATCATGTATCTGGACGCTGCCTTTAAAACTGAATCTCTGCGCAAGAGATGAAGGTGTTCGAAAATCTTCCTTCTGCAACTTCGTCTTTTTGCGCTAGGACCTATACTTGTCTTTGATTTCTCTAACGGGATGTTTTCCAAATGTTCGAAAATAAGCAGCAATCAATATATATTTTTTATATATGTGTATTGTATTAGTAAATATCATTTAAGATACATTATTTAAATTAGTAGATTGATCAGAAAAAATTGAGTAGATTTTAAGGGATATTTATTTGTCAGAATAATGTTGATGAAAGTGAGTTTATATTCAACTTAAAGTGTAAACATTAACGGCTTCTCCTAGATAAAAATCTCCTCCGACAATTAGTTGTTTCTTTTCTTTGATGTAACACAATCTCCATGGCTCTCGGACCATCGCATCCTTTTTTACTGTTTCTTCTATTGTTGGACAAATAATTCGATTCCATTTAAGATCGGAATCCAAGAGAATCACTCTTCCATTCCCTTTGTCAGCCACAAACACTCGATCGTCTGAATCGAGTGAGAGATAACAAGGATTTTTTAATCCTTGTGCTTCATTTGAAGGAATAAAACGACGGATGACCATATGTCCATCCCTGGCCAACTCACTTACGACCCACTCTCTCCAATGTGACCCACTCTCTCCTTCCTCTCGAATCCACCTGTGAACGATGACAAAATTTCCAATGGATGTTTCCACTGCATGAAGAGGGTACTCGATGTCTCTTGGTAAATGAATCGATCGAGTAAGTTTCCTGTCTGATCCGTAGATCATCAGAGTGTGCGATGAATTATTGAATACCAGCAACCGACCATCACTGGACACTGAGAGAGTTGATGGATAATAAACATTGTCATCTTGCATATAATCAATGTTCAGCCATCTGATGATTTTACATAATTTGCCATCTGTTTTTCTTGTGATCTTCCAAACATATTTCCTTGCATTGCAAGAGACGTACAGACAATTTTCCTTCTCACTGGATCCAATGTCTTCTGGAGATTTAATTGGTTTTAAATCGATTATGGTTTGAAGACGAACTGGATTTCGATCCTCAAAGACACGAATTATATGAGAAGCAGGGGAATATGATCGACAGAGGACGCAGATTTCATTTCGCAGTTGAGTCACTCCACACACACCTTCAATTCGTCCATCACCGAGTTTCTGAGTGAAGTTGACGGCAATAGGAAACACTACTGAAATAAAAACAGAACTCTCATTAATATTATAAGAATTGGCTGTTAATAATACCTTACTTATTAATTCACATCCTTATAAATTGACTGTTAATATGTAATTAAGTAAATATTAACAGTGTGATTTAAATATTTAACTAAAACTCAAAGCAGCTGTTTGTTCAGTCCAACATTAACACCCTTATGGTTTCATCTCTCGATTGCGCCTATTTCAGGCAACTCTTTTCAATCTCCAAAATTCTGTTTCATGATTTTTCCCACCCACCTTTCGCCCTTCCCAACCCCGTTTGGGTTATTTCATTTTTTTCTTTTTTTCTTTTGGTTTGGTTGACCCCCTTTAACTTTTTTTTAAAAACTTTTTTCCTTTATCTCTTTTTTCAATTTTTTTAAATTTCTCAACCGACTTAACTTTTTTTTTAAGAATTTAAAATTTGACCACCCCGTTTTTCCCTTTTTTAAGTTTT
>JACEVL010002160.1:0-22591 GCA_020284085.1 Aporrectodea caliginosa
TCTTAGTTAAGTCTCCAGTAGCCTTGTTATAAAAACAAACAAACTCTGGCTTTCAAATCTAACCAACATTAAATCTGTCTAAAACCAGCACAATTCCTTCAGCTGACTCAAGATATTGGACAACAGTCAACATCTAAATGTAAATGTACATGTTTTTATATGGCGACTGTATATGGCTTCGACCTTGCTCATTTGTCGATGAATTGATCGGGTGAGATCCTTCACCACCGCTGCCGTTGAAGTTGTACGCCACTAAGGTCCCTGTGTCCGAACCATGTTAGCCCAAGATTTAAATTCTGAAACAAGCCACCTTTTGGAGGTGAACTGCGATCCTCATGCTCTCTAACACAGACATGCATGTGACACAGACTACAGTCTAACCAATGTAGCTACCTGGGTCAGTAGGTAACCAGTCTGTTAAAGCTTGTAGCATTGCAAACCAATATCTTCATGTATCCATTAAATGCTTAATACCAGAATTAAATACTCAAACTCATTTGTTTTTGCATCAATTATGAAAGATTCTCGCAGCCACACTCAGTGGTTAAATTGCTTACCCAGAGGTGCCGGGTCTCCAAGTCTTTACGAATTTAAAACTTAAGCCTAACTGGCGAATCTATAACCGATATAATTATTTATTGTGCATATGTATGTATGTAGTTATCAATACTTATGATTTCTATGGCGTTTTTGAGTGTAAAAAGACTCGGATAAAATATAAAATGCGTGAAACAAGACAAACCATCGATTATTTAACATAACATATTACAGAGGACTATAATATGCTTTGATCAACATTCAACATGTCACTGCAATATCATGCAAAACACTTGACAACAAATACCAAAAATTAATATGCGGAATATAATGTACTTTCTTTTGAAGAGCTCAGTAAATAAAAAGTGACAAAAGCAGTCTTATTACATTTAGATAATAGATGCTGTGCCTGTGCATCAATCCATTTACAAAAACAAACACAAGCCCAGTGAAAAGCTGAAAATTAAGCAAAAGTTTCAGTAGCCTACTGTCATTCTGTCAATGCCACAACATGTGAACTTAGAAACATTTCCATTTCCCTGGTGTTTTTAGTGATGAGGTGACGGAAGGGCTGAGGAGTGTTAGAGCAGAAGGGGAGCGGGTCGAGTGAAGTGGCTGGATTGATGATGTTTCGGTTCTCACGACATTGCAACTAGAAAACTTTGAAGTGAAAACAAACTCAACAAAATCGTATGAAAATCTAGATATCCTCGGCATGAGTGGCAGTCAATAGTGGTGCTCCTAACAACCTCCTCTGTGACTGACTGACAAAGATAGGAGGACTGGGAGGATTGAAGTGCAAAGTAGATGATGTATTTTAAGCCATTTAGTGATTTAGGGACAGGAGTGATGTGATAGTGTTTGGGGTTTACCATTTTTAGTGATAGCATGAGAGAGAACATTCTTGACAGCTTGAAGGCGGTTTAGTTGTGTGGAGTCTACATTCAGGAAAAGTGAGTTGCAATACTCAAGTTTAGCCAATGATGCAGGACTTCCACTTTTGTGCAATAATCAACATCAATCTGTTCTAAATCATCTGTTCTAATTCATATGATTCCAAAGTCGCATTATACTAACATATTGTATTAAATATCCATGGGTCAAGCTGCATTTGTTGACCAAGCAAAGATACATTGAATTTATGATATTTATGCTGATGCATAACTGCCTGGCTATTTGTGCTCCATCATCTCTTGGGGAGCTAAGTATTTTGGTGGCAGCAGACCCTGGCTATAGAAGTCATCATTCTGCAACACCAGTTGACCTGGTTCTTCTTCCATCCAATGCATTCACAATGCTAAATGGTCATGAGCATGCTGCCATGCAACCCGAGACATACGCTTACTGTCCTATCTATGTATCTATTTCGCCGGCCGTTGAAGATCTTAAATCACACCGTGGCCTTGTGTTGTTAGATTGGTAGCAACTTCGAGTTTTTTTTATAAATCTTCTGTGGTGGAAAATGCTGCCCCAGAATATACTATTTTCGAAGGCGGAAGAGCTTTGCGCATGTGCAACTCTCGGAGCAAGTGCATTGTTCAAAATGCGTTACTTCTATAAACTGGCGTCGTGGGGTCGGTTAGGGGTCAGGTTAGGCCTCGTGAGTGTCAGTTAGGGTCGGGTTGGCGCTGTGCACAGTGAGTTATTGGGATTAAGGGTTAGAATCATCATTAGATAAAATTTGGGCAAGCTTGTTAGAATCGTGGGCTGAAGGATATAGTGCGTAAGTTTAGGCGTGGAGTATTCGTTTAGGGTGAGGTTAGGCGTCGTGGGGCTTAACCGATTTCGTTTTTTTGGCCGATTCCGGATACCGGATAGTGTAGGCCATTATTTGCCCCAATTCCGGATCCGATTCCGAATAGTAAAAAAGCTTGTAATCTGACCAAATAGACGGACATCGAAGACCAGTCCCCAATTAACGGGTCTTTAAAGGCCACGACTGTGGTCGATTTGACAGGCTGCAGATGGGCTGGTCAGTGAATAGGGTTGCAAGAGATCTCCACAAGACTCTGTGTCTGTCTCTGTCTGTCTGTGTATCCTTCAGGCTTGAATTCAGCCCTCCCAGAGGAGGGATTCGGCACAATTTCAGATTGCTCCTAGCCCTGATGATCCCTCCCACATGTGCTGTCTACTGAATAGTCCAAGGTCTTAATACCCCACCCCAAGATCAAAGATCAACCCGCGGTGACTCTCAAATGTTTCACACCGTCGCCGACTGGTTCAGGGTTGTTGAGAGTCAACCCTCCTCCCCTCCTGTGATCAATGTATCTATTAAGACCTCCCTGAACTATCTGATGAAGGCAGTCACTGTATAGGGAGAACTAGCAGAGGTCATTAATAAAGCCATCCCAGGCTGATAACGGCGGGCCACGACCGTCATTAGCTATCCAACTATTAAATGATCTGTGTGGGAAATCATCACTGATTGACCTATAAATTATTGTTAGTTTGAAATCCGTCAAAAACATTGTTTTACCAATCGGCAGGCTAGAAACTCCGGATCCGGATAATTCCGGATGGTCCAAAATCGGTTTGCCGATCCGGATTCCGGTTAAGCCCTAAGGCGTCGTGAGGGTCGTTTAGGGTCACGGTTAGGGTGTTGTCATTAAAAACCTGGTACCGTCCGGCGTCCACGGAGCATGCCCAAAGATACTGTGTAATCCTTCAGCCTACGATACTATAAGTTTGCCAAAATTTTAAAATTATTCCGCCGTAGAAGTAAGTTTTCGCGCGTTGCGTGGCGGCATTTTCCGCCGCAGAAGCACCATGCTTAGATAAAATGTGAAAAATTTCCGCCGCAGAAGTAAGTTTTCGCGCGTTGCGTGACGGCATTTCGCCGCAGTAGCACCACGCATTTTTACCAGAAATCTGATCATAGATGATTAATGAAATTAAACGGTAAAAAAGCTTGACTTTGGTCTTGCCAGATTGTTAGCAAACACCAAATTCTCACAAGAACCCACATACACACGAAATGTAAGAAATACATCCGAGAAACGGCTACAATTCAAACAAATCGGTCTCTTGCGTCGGGTAAACCAATACAAATGCAAAAATAACTTCCATGACATCTATCCAGCTAGAAGTAAATACAGTTAACACAGGTAATACAGGTAACGATTACCTTCGTAAATTAAACTCGTCTTCACATTAAGATTTCAAAAACTCAGAGTTATCACAGTTTTATTTAGTATTAACAGTTTACTTACATGACCACCCCTTTCGTCCGCCATTATTAATTGGTTGCTGGTTGCTATAGTATTGGAGCACAGCCTTCTAAATAGAGAAGGCCAGCTACTAGATTATAATCTCGGTCTCGTAGCATAGTAGCCTTAGGCGCCGTCTCATTGGCCGGTTCAAAGTTAATGAATATTCATAATCATGAGCTCAATCAATCGGTAAAGTCGTATACGTAGTAGTTTACGTTGCTAAATAATTATTCTAATGTCTTCAATGCCGTACTTGACGTTGGTAAGTAAGAAGTCTACCTATGTGCATGTTAACTATCATCAATCCACCTTCCATTTCATTAAGACATTTTTTCATCAATCCAACTTCTATTTAATTTGAAAAAATTACTTTTATCAATCCAACTTCTATTTCATGAAAGAAATATTTTTCATCAATGGAACTTTTATTTAAGCAAAGATATATTCTCATGGATCCAGCTTCTAATTACGGAAACAATTATTTTCATCAATCCAGTTTCTATTGAATTCAAAACTTAATTTCATCCATCCAGCTTCTATTTACGGGAAAAATTATTTCGATCGATCCAACTTCTATTTTGAACACAGGAACGTTTTCATCAATCCCACTTCCATTTAGGGAAACAATTTCTTTCATCAATCCAGCTTCCATTTACAGTGACAACATCAAATAATTTAGCAACGTAAACTACGACTTTACCAATCAATCAATCAATCAATCAATCAATCAATCAATCAATCAATCAATCAATCAATCAATCAATTCTTTTATTTGAACCAGCAATAGAATTCACACTGTAATGTAGTAACATGAATAACGTGTTATGGTTACAAAAAGGAGGCCCTGAAGGGATCATTAGATCCCGCTAAATAGGGACACCTAATTACGAAGTCATGTTGCATAAAGAGTGATGATAGCAATTCATGTTCTTAAATAGCTGGATGAGTAGAATCCACAAAAGTACTGAGTTCCATATAATATTATACTAAATAAACCTTAACTAACTTAACTACTTCAACAATCACATGAAAACAAAAGATCTAAGAGGAAACACCTTCATCAAATGACCGTTCGTTATGTCCTTCATCAATTATATTATTAGGCCTACAGCAGGATGAGTGATGTATTTAAGAGTAGGCCTAGGCCTACTGCACTGCATGTATATCATTATAAACCTTAACTATATCATTATAAACCTTAACTAACAATCGAAAGAAAGGAAAAAAGACAAGAAAACACTTCATTTAGGAAAAGACTATTGATTAACCTTCGTAACAATATAGATGGGTGCGCAGTTTTCTTTTAAATATCAACAAACTAGGTGACTGTCGGATTTCAGGTGGAATTTCTTCCCAAATTAAAACGCCAGATAGTTTGATTGAGAACAGGCGGGTGTTTGTGCGGGCATAAATACAGCGATAAGAACTGGAATTTCTCGTAGGCCTAAGATGGGAATGCACTTCGGAGTTAAGACTGAAAAGTCCTTTAAATACTGGGGGGAGAAGGTCTCTGTCATAAATGTACATAAACTCCCCTACTTGTAAGGTTCTTATCTGTTCCACTTTTAGAAGATTGAATTGAGAAAATAATTGACTAGTGTGGGATCCGTAAGGGGCCCCTGCCACAATACGAACAGCTCTCTTTTGCAGGACATTTAGTTTACGTAGCCTTGAACCATAGTTGGCTGCCCACACCATATTGCAGTATGTCAAATAGGGATACATCATACACAAGGGAATAGTACAGCTTAATTCTGATAGTTGTGGGCAATATATGCGAGGTGCGGGCTAATATCCCGATAGCCTATTTTTTGCGATTTTTGATGAGATGTTATAATATGCTCTTTCCATGTTAGGTGATTGTCTACGTAGACTCCCAGAAATTTAGTCGAGCTAACTGATGACAATTCTATGTTATTGATACACATTTTCTGGTTTCCAAGCGGGACTCTTTTTCTATGGGATTTAAATAGGATGTAATTTGTTTTATCTAGGTTGATCGTTAATCTATTTGCACAAAACCAGTCAGCGATTCGGGATAATTCTTCATTCACTATTTGAAAAAGGGTGTCTAGCCTATAGATTGATGGGGAAAAAATACGTTCGTGTCGTCCGCGAACAGGATAAAGTACAGGCGGGGGGAGACGTTAGGGAGGTCGTTGATGTAAATAAGAAACAGCAAGGGGCCCAAATTAGAGCCCTGGGGTACCCCGAATTTTACGTCTCTTAAGGCTGAAAGAGAGCCGTAACAGCTGACACACTGAAGTACGGGTAACTGGCGAACCAATTAAGTTGTGTGCCGCGTAGGGCCTATACCTTAGTTATTTAATTTATTAAGTAGGATACCTTGGTCGACAGTGTCAAATGCCTTAGCCAAGTCGAAGAAAATGCCCAACGGAATATTCGTTGTTTTCAATCGCATTCGAGATCTTGTCCTGCATACTTATCAAGGACATGTACGGGGAGTGTCCGGATTGGAACCCATGCTGGGAGGGGAATATGATATTAGTTTTTTTAACGTAATTGTAAAGCCGGTCATACATTATTTTTTCAAAGAATTTTGAGAAGTAGGAAAGAATAGACATGGGCCTATAGTTAGATCATCCTTTTCACCTCTTTTATGTACAGGCACGACCTTCGCTATTTTCAAGGCCTGAGGAAATGTACCTGTAGAGAAAGAGAAATTTATTATTTCAGCTAATGGTTGTGCAACAGTGTCTAAGTTGGGATTAGCAATGAATGGGTCGATGTCATCCACCCCCTTACTATGGGTTATGCGAATTGAGCGGCTCAGGCTGAGAATTTCTGCGGGAGAGGTTGTGTTAAGCCCAAAGGATTGTGAGAGGGGTTTCATATAGGCCTACTGCTTAAATGAGCCAGAGGATTCAGGAATTCTCTCAGCGAGGGACTGTGCAATATTCACGAAGTAGTTATTAAATTTATTCGCCATGGTTTCGGCATCATCGATCTTAGCACCATTGACTTTGAGCGAATCGATCATAGAATCGTGATCACCCATTTTCACTATAGTTCGTATTAGGCCCCAAGTTTTTTTTTAGATCGTTACTGTGTTTACAAAATTCCGTGGCATAATAGTTTCTTTCTGCTTTGATCCGGATTGTCTTGAATTTATTCCGATAGATTGTAAATTTATTTTTGTTGCTTAAATTTGGATTTTTAATAAATTTTAAATATAACTGGGCTTTTTTCTTACTCGATTTAAGTAGGCCTAAACCCCTCGTCATCCAAGGTTGCTTTAAAGAAGATTTACACCGGCACTTGTTTAAAGTTAGTGGAAAGGATTTATCATAAATAGTTTTATATTGTGTTATAAATAAGTCGTAGGCCTTATCTACATCTCCCTCATCGCATGATTGAGTAACTAAGGACCAATTCTGGTTAGAGAGGGATTCTCGAAAAAATTTCTTATTCGCTTCTGTTAAAGTTCTGGAGTCGCTGAAGATGACGTTTCCAGGCTTTGTCTGTTCAAGGTCGAGGCGAACCAGTATGGGAAGGTGATCTGAGATGTCCGAGGCAATAATTGCGGAGTCAATTATTTTTGACCAGGTATTAGTAAATAGGTTATCAATTAGTGTCGAAGAGCTGGGCGTAGGCCTAATTCAATTTTTGGTGGGTCGCGAAAAGTTTTTGAAATGTGATTTTTGAAGATATAAAAATCGTAAAAAATGGGAAAGTTAAAAGAAACAGAAATTTTTAAAATGGTTAAAGAATGAAGGCACATAAAATACGCATATAGGCTACGGGATTCTGGATTCGATAACGACCTCTTTAAAAACTTGGATAGGCAATCGTTCGTGTTGCCATCTAACGACCATAGCTGCGCATCTAACGCGAGAAATGCGGAATGTCATTGTTTCCTTTTTTTCTGTAGCGAGCGTTATGGCCTCGACCCTGCTCATTTTGCAATGAATTGATTGGGTGAGATTCTTCCCCTTCGCTCGCCCGTTTCAGTGCACGCCAGGGGCGGAGACTTAGGGGGGGACAAGGGGGACGGTCCCCCGAAACTTGAGGTGGGGGACGGAGCTGCTTATATCCCCCAATATTTCTGAAATATTTCATGAATATAATAATAATAGCTACGAGTGACAGCTGGT
Organism: Aporrectodea caliginosa; assembly: GCA_020284085.1. Classification (NCBI taxonomy): domain Eukaryota; kingdom Metazoa; phylum Annelida; class Clitellata; order Crassiclitellata; family Lumbricidae; genus Aporrectodea; species Aporrectodea caliginosa. The sequence goes on from JACEVL010002160.1 coordinate 7,862, forward strand.
TCTTATCAGCACTCAAATAATAGAGCAATTTTGTTCAGATGACAGCTTAAAACCTACCATTACAGTGTGGAAATTTCAAAAAAATTAAATAGGGGAGGGGCACATCCCTCCTCAAACCCCTCCCCAAACACGACTCAAACTACATGTAAGCTACGAGTGACAGCTGGTTTCTATCAGCACTCAAATTATAGAGCAATTTTGTTCAGACGACAGCTTAAAATGCTACCCATTACAGGGTTGAAATTCAAAAAACTTTAGATGGGGAGGGGGCACATCCCTCCCTAAACCCCTCCCCAGCTCGGCGCTGAGCGCCTCGCCGATCGTCCTTCGGCCGTTCCTTCACCGGTCCCCCAAACCCAAGACCAAGTCTCCGCCTATGGTGCACGCAATGCCATTTAGGGTTCCCGTGCAAGGGTATCCTATCACAACCGCGCGCCCACAACCGCGCGGCTAATTACCGCGCACACAAAACCGCGCGGCTAATTACCGCGTGCTATTCATTATGTCGCAGATCAAAACCGCGCTTCAAGTATTGAATAACAGTAAAATTTTAAATAATGGAATCGATATAAATTACAAAAAGGAATCGATATTTTTCCAGGTTAATTCTTTTATTTAAACACTAGCAGTTTTTACCCGGCGTTCGCCCGGGTTTTTCCCAGACGTAATATGTAACGGCTGCAAATAAAGGCTATTTACTTACTTACTATATTTGATGATAGGCCTATATCTGAGCGGAAACGACATTTAGAGGTGAAAGTAGTTGCTTTGCCCGTGTACTGCAAGGGTTATCTCTACGCTACCTTAGGCTATATAGGCTTATTATTTATTCCCCGGGCTAAATAATTATAATAGACTAAGCTCGGTCGTTTTTCTATAGCCTATTTTCTATTATCGACGTAGGCTATTATTTGTTCCCCGGGCTAAATATAATAGACGAAGTTCGGCCGTTATTGCGATTGTAATTTTCGGAGCGACCCGCGTCTTTTAACGAAAGCGCCTGATTTGAAAATTAAGTATGCGTGACGTAAGATTACATAATTAGCATGCGTGACGTGGACAAATGGCCATAGGCCTACCATGGCCTGTATAATTAAAATAAACTCGTCGAAACAGTTGGAAATAATGTAAAATGTCCATATATCGGCGTTTAAATAAAATTGCGAACTGAAAATAGTCGCGTTGATCTAGACGTTGCGTAATAATGTTTTGTAAATTTTTTCAAATCGCTAAACCGTTCCGTTTCGGAGCCTTTAGCCGGACAAGCAAACATACATACGGAAGGGCATCGTAAACAGACTAAGACTTATAGTATTAGATTTCGAATGAAAACTAGACTTATAAACGTTCAGTAAATGTTCCACTACGAACAATGACAAAGTTTTAAATGTTCTAAATGAAAAATAAACTTGTAGGCCTACAGGTTCTATAAAATGTTCTACTAGGAAAAATGACAAAGCTTCAACATGTTCTACAATTACGAAGGAACAACTAGACTTGGAGATTTAAGTGTATGCAGGCTGTCTGTTCTGTTAGTAGTTAAGATTGAAATTGCATAACATATAATGTACAGCGCAGTGCGTTTGTCAGGCGCTTCAATAAAGAAAAGATTATTATTATTATTATTATTATTATTATTATTATTATTATTATTATTATTATTATTATTATTATGTGCGATTTCGAACATAGTAGCTTTGAACTATACTTTCAAAGGAATTGTCTTTACCTACGAAAATGTTTCACGATAAAGAACTTCACTAGAAGCGCGGTATTGATCGGCGACATAATGAATAGCACGCGGTAATTAGCCGCGCGGTTGTGGGCGCGCGGTAATTAGCCGCGCGGTTGTGGGCGCGCGGTTGTGATAGTAAACCCCGTGCAAGCACAGTGCATGCCAGCCCGAGATTTAAATCTCTGAATTAAGCCAGCATCGGGAAGCGAACCGCCATCCACACGCTCTCTTTCACAGAGGCGAATGAGACGCACGGTAGAGGTTTTTAGAACTTCTCAACACCATATTTAGGAACGTCCAAATTCCATCGGATACAACCGTGTGTGCGTTAACTTCACAACGATATCTCATCATCAGCGTAACTCGCATTGTTTATTTTTTAAGTTTCTGTCTAAGTTTATACTCTCAGCATAATCGATAACTGGTTAACAAAGAAACCAACGACAATCAATAAAGACGAGCCTTAAACAACGAATTCAAAGCAACAGAAAGGAAACAAATTTACGAGAAAATATCACCGACTACTTATACATCGGATTTTCGTGGAATAGAGATGATGAAAATCACAGGCCGCAGCGCCTTGTTTGTTGTGAAGTATTTGTAAACGAGAGCAGGTGCCCTAACAAATTGCGTCGGCATAATAGAGACGAAGCATCCCGATTTGAAAACCAGCCACTCCAATTTTCGGAATAAAAACTAAATGTAAAAAAAACTGCAACTATCGAACTCCTTGCGCTTGAAAAACTCGCATTGACGTGGACGTCAATGCCCTCATAAACGGTAACCGGCAAAAAGCACACCCAACACACATGCCTCAATATGAGAAAGAAATCGAGGTTTTTGTAAAATTATGTTCATGAAAAAACTTCAAAAAGAAAAATAGCTTTTTTCCTTAAAAACTTTTTTGTCCAGTAAAGCTATGTGGGTCACGATAGATTGTCGTTTTAAAAATTGGGTCGCAGCACTAAAAAGTTTGGGAAGCACTGTGATAGAGGCCTCCACAGTTTGTCTACACTACCTTACTTACATAATTTCAAATAATATCTTTTCTTTAATGAAGCGCCTGACAAACGCACTGCGCTGTACAATTACATATTATGACAATAATTGTCATAATATGTAACAATTCGCAAGAACAAAAATGACAGAAGACACAAATCTTTACTACTAACAGAACAGACAGCCTGCAATACACGGCGCTAATAGCAGCCTACAAAGCATGTCCCCCTACCACAAAGTCGATTATTGGTCGTACAGTAGGCTAGTAGCCTAACGATATTCATTTTTAAAAGCCGCAGTAGCAGCCTGACGACACCCAATTATTCATCTCATTCTCTCCAAGCAGCTTCTCCGACTCCATAGATCATCTCATTCGGTGTGGTAAAGCAAATCTCCTCCTGGATGACCTCAAACATGTTGTGCCTCAACCCCTCTAAAACTGAATTCATTCTTATAGGCCTCCGTGAGCAACTCAAGAAAATCCCAGATATCCCTCTATTTCCCTCAGCCTTGACTCTGTATCCACTCACACATTCATAGCAAATTCTCCTGTCCGCAACCTAGGTGTGACTTTTGACCAGAATCTGAGCTTTTCCGATCACATCACCCATCTTTCCCGTTCTTGCTTCATGCACAATTGCACATCCGTGACCTGCGTAGAATCCGCCCTATACTCGACTTCAAAACCTCATCAACAATCGCCACATCAATAGTTCACGCCAAATTAGAGATTACTGCAATGCTCTCTTCCTCAACTTAGATACCACCCAAATTAATCGCCTCCAAGCCATTCAGAGTGCCCTCGCCCGTGCTGTCACCAAAACCCCCAAACACCACCACATCACCCCTGTCTTGAAATCACTCCACTGGCTCAAAATTCTGAACGAATAGAATATAAAGTCCTATATCCCTCACCTATAACACACTTCAACCCTCTCAGCCCTCGATCGTATCTCCGTCAGTTGTTAACGGTCCAACCTCTTCGTTCAACCCCCACACTGCGCCGCCCGTCCGTCACCTCATCGCTTAAATTTGCAAATCGTTCCATAGCCATAGCTGTACCACCTCTTTGGAACAAACTCCCGCCAGTGCTACGACAAATATCCGATCCATCCTACGAACTCACCAAAACCTCACCTCTTGCTGTCTCTCCACAGGTCTTCCACTCAAAACTGAAAACACTGCTTTTTCACAAATCCTATCCAGATTCCTTCTCTTCCCCTCACCTCCCTCGCCATTTCAACTCTATAGGCATCATCCACCTTAGCCGTCTGACTGTCTGCCTGCGTGACTCTCTAGATTTTTACCCCCTGCCTATCGATTCTGTTTTGGTTAAGCGCCTGTGAATAAGCTGGTTCCCGCGACTTCTCTTTTGTGGGCGCTCTAGAAATATCGCGTTTACGATTACGATTACGACAATGCGTAGTGTGTCTCTGAGGCATGCTGCAAGTCTATTGTCTTCTTCGCGACTGGACTTGGAACGCCATCGAACACTCTCCGGACAACTCTCTGACTTGACGCAGCGCTTGTGAATAAGCTGGTGTCCTGCGCTTATAAGCTAGCTTTCGCTGCTCTCCAGTAGTACGTTAAAAATTAGGAGTAGCGGATTGGTCACCACCACTTTCTGGGGCAACGTTACGCCCTTGTTTCTGACAACTGACTGTATAGTTCTGTTTAAAACTATGCAATGAAGTGAACGTTGCAACGCACCTGTCGCCGGCGGCACTTACCATTTACAATCTTAAACACCAATTCAGCTCAAATGAATTCCAGAATTAAGGCAGGTCTTGGCTATAAGCAGGATGCGACCGTAGGCCTACGTATTATACGTATTTTATTTTGGACGATAAAATACGTATAATACGGACGTACGGTAAAACTGTGCGTGCCGTACGTTACAATACGTTGTACCCTATAATTGTAAAATTGAACACGAAACGTTGCAACATAGTTAACTAAGTTACTAAAAGGCATAGCTGCCAAAAACAAACTTAACAAAGTTTACTGTAAGGTATCTACTGCGCGTATTCTTCTGAAACATCAACAAATTCAGTTTGCGTCCGACTCTGACGACTCGGAGTCACTAGCTGACTCTAGCTGCTCCCAGTCAACAACGGCCTCATCATAATCAACGTCGGTAACTTTGTCTAGTAGGCGAGTGTTCCCGTGAATGTACACCATCTTCTCGACTGTTTTGAAGTTGAGCTCGTAGCGCATCTTATTGAACATTAAATTGTTTCTAAGTCAACGTGCGCTCTACAGTACTTGACGACGCCGCCTATTTTAGAATCTTAACCGCCAAAAAATACAGCTCATGAACAGCTACGCCGAAATTTTATTGGTAGGGACTCAACGTTTACGGTCGCACCATTGCGACTATGTCTACCAAAGATGCCCTGCTTGGACCTGAACTTCGTTAGCTGATCTGCTATCCCTAAGCACTTGATGTTCAATATCAGGGATGAGCTGTTCCATAAGTCCATAGAATCCCGTCATAATTTCCTCGTTTGCGGTCTGTAGCCATGTCAAGATTACGTCCACGATTGAGAGCACGATTACAAATCTATGTACGTCAAATCTCTGCCTTCATTGGCTTAGCATCGGCATTAAATTGCCGTTAAGTCCATATTTGTTCGATGTCATACGCGTACAGAATGACCAGTTCTGACGTATGATACGGTATTTTATTATGGGACTCAACGTACGGTCGCACCCTGATTATTCTTAAAGTTAATTCACTGACAGCCTACAGTTTCACCACTTTCTTACCACAGCCAACCTTCAAGCAAGAACAAAATGGCGCAACGGCCATGAAGACACAGTTGTAAAGCAAGCCATTTAAATGCAGTGTAGACCAAATACATTGTACCCGCTTTTCTATAATTACACAGGAAAATTCTGAACTTGAATGACTGATGTCGTGACAGCTACGCGTTGTTGGCAATATCTGAAGGTCACACTGGAGATTATTCCGATGGAAATGAAGAGGTAAACCTATGGCTTATTAAAACTGCAAAGAATAACAATGTAAAGACATCACGACAAGAAAACTTTAGTTCACACCTTCGCAACTAAATCTCACATTCGTCGTTTCACGGTTTTAATGCACTATCCAGTATTATAATGATACCGGAGAAATGTCGACAACACATAGGCTATCAGATCATCACTCTGTTTGAAACTTTGACGTAGACTGAAGCAACCAAATGTCATATTTGGAAGTAGACCCAAAGGGGGTTATGAAATTTAGTATAACATTAACAATTTTATATTATTAACACTATAGCCTCCAAAACCTCCAAACCCCACGTACGGCCGGTGGTGTAAGGGCCTTCCGAAACAAAGTTTTCCCGGAGGGTTGCGGTCTTAAATGCTTCAGCTAGGCTCATAGCCCGTCTCCCTCGCTTTGCACATAATTATCTCAACATATGCTTGGTGTCTTGCACTGGCTTTCTATCACTGCGCTCATCCATTATAGCTTATAAGCGCCTCTTTCTAGAAATCTCCAAGGGGCGCTATAACAAGTGCCCAAATAGGCATATCTTTCATACAAGAGGTATTATACTTAAAGCTGACTATCTTATACCTCTATTATATACCTCTATATGTATATAATTATGAATATGTGGCTAATTGTAACTATAACTATCAATGGTGCCTTGATCAGAAGTGTTAATCCTGAGTGTTGCTTGTGTTGTCGCAGGCGTCGCAACGGGAAGACAGCTATGAAGAAACGGTTCCGACCTCACAGGGAGACTCAAGGAGGTGGCTGAACCAAATCTTAATCCGTCACAGAAAACCTGAGACAATGAATCGTTGGTTGTTGTTGATTTTTTGCTGCTGCTGCTGCTGATGGGTCGGTTTATCAGAGATTGATTTATGATCTTTACTGCGGGTGGATGGTCGCAATATAAACGTGGAGTACGATGATGATGATGATGATGATGATGATGATGATGATGATGATGATGATGATGATGATGATGATGATGATGATGATGATGATGATGATGATGATAATGATGATTCTTTGATGATGCTAATTTCGTGATGATGACGCTTCTGAAGATCAAGATTATGATGAGGCGCTATCTAACAACGATGAAGGTGATGGTAATGATGATTTGAGCGCGGGATTTGAGCGCAGTCTAACATTTAAATATACTACATTTGAATCTTACAAAATAATACCCCAAACCATCGTGCAGCCCTTGGGCCAGCCCCTCTCGCAACCATGTAGGCCTTCGCAATTGGTTGGGCTAGCCTACTAAAGCTAACTGGTTCGAATCATTATACACCCACCCGAAAACCTCCCACAAGGGTGGAGCGAACAATCTATAAATGAACATAACCTTCTGAAGAAATGTATCTGTTGGGAAGCCTATATAGCACCTCCACCAAGCCTTCTCTGTGGTTGGCCCCTAGACCTGGAATGGCCTCCCTTCCTAGAACCCCTTCTCAGGCATTCCTCTCTCAGATTGGAAGGTCCTATTTGTGTTGGGTGCTCGATAGTGTAGTGGTTAGCGTGCTGGACCGTCACTTCAGAGGTCAAGGGTTCAAATCCCGCCAGGGCAGAAATGATTGTTCGAGATTTCTGCTCATGATTGCTCCCCCTAGCCAACTCAGCTATGATGAGTACACTGACCAGTGCCGGCGCCAGGATTTCAGGTTTGCGGTAGGGTGGTAAAGCTCCAAGACCTTCCCTTTTGTCCCCTTTTCCTTGTACCGATTTGCAGATGAAAATCCCACTTCGGAGGGGGCTTTGCCGCGATGTTATGGGAGGGCTTTATCACCTAATGCAGTGGCGCCGCGAGTGAAGCAACCAATAGAACACCTGTCTAAGTGTCTATGTTGGTTTAGATAAGACTGGCCTCTACAGTCTACATGATGTCGAAATCCGCGGTGATGATGATCGATGGCCGATGCTGTTTCAGATCCATGATGATGATAATGATGGTGATGGTGATGATGATGATGATGATGATGAGGAGGCAGGAGGAGGAGGATTTAGGGTGATGACGATTACGACCACTAGTATTCCTGAAGTGGTGATGCTGATGATGATTGTGGTCTGCTTCAGATGAACTTTTGGGAGAGAAGGAGAAATACAAGACAATCAGCGAAGACTTGGATGGAACTTTCGCTGAACTGGCTGGATTCTAATGTCAGCCTATTGTCTGCTTTGGTCTTCTAAACTCAGATGGAGGGAGGCATGGCTGACTCTATCCACCCATTCCGCCCTTGGTGAAGATACAGTTTGGTCTCATGGGCGTAGCCAGGAAAAGATTTCGGAGGGGTTTTAAGATTTCGGGGGTTTTTCTATTGGAGATGGTCGCAAAAATTAAGGTTTTTTAGTATTTCGCATGTAAAAGCATGATACGAAATTTCAGGGGACAAGTCTATGCTGGAAGGGGTTTGAACCAGTAAAACCACCCGGATAAAAACGCATCAAAAAGGTTTCAAAACTATAAGATTGGAAGGTCTTCTAAGTATCAGTAGTTGTCTTCGAAAAGTTTGGATAAACATTAGAATGGTAAAGTACAGTATTCCTGTTACAACGACCGCAGTTTTTTGCACGCTTCTGCCAGACGCATAGGCATTCATTCAGCGGAAATAAGTCGCCTGAAAACTCTTCCACAAGCTTTAAAATGAACTGTAGTTATAAGCAGGTGAATTAGTTTAGATTCAAAAACGATATATTTCTATAGATTAATAAGTTACTATGGAAGTTATGAAGCTATGAAGTTAGTATTAATAAGTTACGTTTTCATATCGAAGTGTGCGGATTCGTAGAACGATCCTTACTTATTATTATTATTGGTAACCGTAAGAGGCAATACTTAACGTGGAGAACACACAGGACAGAAGGGAACCAGTCATGCGCTGTGAGGCTTCTGTGGCCGAATCGACCAATGAGAGTGCAGAACGTAGCCAATGGGAAGGCTAGAAAGTTTGTCGACTGAGCGCGTCAGGCCAGCGCTGAAGAAAGGATCTGATATAGGAAAACGCCCAACGCTACCCTGGGCCAGCGTCCTGATAGCGATCGAGGAGTAAACGTCGTGGAGGAAATTGCGTAACGAAGTAGGCGAAACGCGCCAAGTGGAAGTCTGATAGATTTGGCAGATAAAGTACGACGATACGGTTTTGTTCGCTAACGGGATACAAAGAGGAACGCACGAGGATACGCTGAGCCAAAGGAGTTATTGAGATGTCGACGCTACGAAACTACGCAATAATAATGGATCAAGCTATTACATTATTGGAAGAAAAGTACAGTTACAGTGTTATAGGAAAGAAATTGGGTCGTTCTAAATCGTGGATTAGCAAGTGGGCCAAACGCTACAAGCAGAGTCCAAACGAGACGCTGCGGAATCGATATCACGGTGGTCGAAAGTCCGTGCTGACTGCTGCCGCTCAAAAACTGATCAAACAGTCTAAATAGGCCTATAGGCGAGGACAGAGTTTGCGAAAATTAGAACGTCGGTTAAAAGACAAACGCCTTGCTGGAAGCAAAGAGACAATCAGGCGTTATATGCGAACGACGCTGAAATGGAAGAGTTTCAAGAGACAAAAGTCCCAAAGTTAACTGATGCTTACAAAGTTCGCCGAGTAAACTTCGCGAAGAAGTTTAAGGATATTGATTGGTCGCGTGTTATGTTCAGTGATGAATCGCCCTTCAAACTCTACCACGTACCTAACAGTAAGAACGACGTTGTGTGGGGATCACAAGAAAGTTCTGTTCCGTGCGTTCCACAGGTGAAGTTCAGTCCCTCAGTTCTGGTGTGGGGAGGCAAGACATCTCTTGGATTAACAAAACTTCATATCATTTCAAATAAAACTTCAGTCACTTCGAGTTATCACATTAATGAGATACTGGAGAAAGAGGTCAAACCCGCATTCCAGCGAACTGCAGTCTGCGCTCAGTTAACAGCCGCAAAAATGTTTCATAATAACGGCGAAGGATTATTTCAACAAGACGGTGCACGGCGAAGGATTATTTCAACAAGACGGTGCACGTGCACACACATCAAAAGCCTCAGTTGAATGGTTGAACAAAAGTAACAATGGATACATCTCACCGGGGGACTGGCCGCCTAATTCGCCGGATTTATCACCAATAGAAAATGTTTGGAGTATTATGGCGGCAACTGTTTATGCCGATCCCGAACCCAGACATTGAACACCTTAAAACGTCGGCTTCGTAAGGCATGGACATCGATACCTCTGACAACTCTGAGAAATCTAATCGGCTCGATGCCTAATCGACTTGAGGCTGTAATAAAGAGTAAAGGAAACATTATTAAATACTAAATGGTAATTTGTATTAATTAATTAATTATGTGTGGATTAACAATGATGGTCGTACAATATTGTTTTCGGCTTGGTTTGTTTGCTTGGTACGAATTTGAGGACGTCACGGATATTGGCGCTACAATTTTACAAGTGAGCTAGTGATCTAATATTTTTGCGTAACATTCTCATTTGAACAACCTATCCTCCAGTATACAACTTTCCATATTATATTGTGTATAACATATAATTATTTGTCTGCATTCAAAATCGTTCTCGACCTATCGAGTCACCCTATAGATAGCATAGACACATAGACCACATCATAGAGACCATATAATACCCTACCGAGAAAGGGGTTGGGCATAGAACGAGAATTCGTGACTTCAGGCTTTAATATTCGTAACTATTCGTGAATATTAGGGCATTTTTAATATTCGTAAATATTCGTAAATATTCGCTGACGACGTAACTGTTTTTGCTAACTAATTTAAGATTACTAATTAAGAACATGTGTGACCAGGGTCCCCGGCAACCTATAGAGCCAAAGGCAAAAAAGCTCACTCAAGTTTTGTGGTGCCGAGGCGGGAGGTCGCTCACACAACGTTGTTGGTACAATAAAAAGTATAATTTGCGCGCTGAATTTGAATGGTGATTCATGCACATTGTGAGAGCCAACTAAATGATAAACTTTGTGTATAATGTTACAGGCAGATTGAGTTTCTCGCTCGCTCGCTTGCCGTCTCCCTCTCACTCTCACTCACTCTCAGTCTGGCTTTGTCCGTCTCTCTATGATGTATCTCCCTCTCAGTCCGTCTGTTTCTGTCTCTTTTTGTCTCCGTGTGTGCGGGTGTGTGTGTGTGTCTCTCTCTGCAGTCTAGATCTCCTAACTCCGAAAACCCCGCACTCAGTATGGGCAATGCCAGTATTATGAATAAGATTCACGTTTCAATGAGTTCCAATGAGGCGCTTCGTTGTAAAGTCGCTGTATGTTGTTTTCAAATTGATGTCACTCGTCCGGGTCTAAATAAGAAATAGCTATGCCGCTCAGTGCCAGCCTTAGGTTAGGTATAGGAGATATAGGCAGCTGTCTAAGGCGGCATTTTTCAAGAGGCGGCAAATTCCGGCAAAACACATGATCGGCCTATTGTGACTTGAACAATAAACTATGTGAAGTTACTGATATAGGATGAGTAACTGTAACATGTAACTGTTCTAACGCCTAGTTTTTAGCACTGAATTTTGTACAATTAATCCCGGATCTTGAAGAATTAAGAATTAAAGGAAATTAAAAAAAATGTAATATTCGTTGGTCATTTTAATATTCAATATTCGTAAATTTCTAAAAATCTTAATATTCGTAATATGCGCATACTCGTTCTATGGGGTTGGGGATTGGTCCAAGGGCTGTAACCCGGGTACGATGGTTTTAGGGTATATTTTTTGTAAGGTAAAACTGTTTCTATGTTATCGTGGTTTTCAAATGATATCGTTTGACATGGCTCCGCAAATGAAGTTCAATTCTTTTATACCTCTCTGGCTGCTGTCTTGAGCCTTTTAAACGGCCGAGGCTGGACGGAAGGCTGAAACATGAAATTACACATGACACAATGTCATACTTACATGGATTTATAAATTAAATTGTTTATACACCATCGGTTAGAAATAGATGTATCATCATCATCATCGTCGTCATCATCATCATTTTTATCATTTTTATTACAAATGATGAGCCCACAGTTCAACACAGCTGGCCTCAAAGTGAATTGATTGATACATCATACCGACTAACGTCGGACTTACTGAGGTCGAGAGTGGAGGTAAGATGCAAACCAGCTGAGAGCAGGACCAGAAAAAGCCAAATCAGTCCGTCCTCAACTGTGCTACCCGGGTCGTGGGAGTCAACCTAGCCAGGTATCAGCCTACTTGCTTGACACGTTGCGTTGGTTCCACACTGAGAAGATAATACAGTTCAAGCTGCTCCTCAAGGGTAAGGTTTCAATTGCTGGTTCGGCAGTAGGTTACATCTCTGAACTCTTCATACCGGTTTCGAGTCGTTTTGAATGCAACAATGTATGTATGTGTGTGAATGTGTACTTTTATGTATGCAAATTTGTGAACAGGTATATGGCGCCTTTTCGAAGACGCCATTAGCCTGGATTTCAGAGGAAGAGATTTGGCCAGCTAAAGGAGAGTCATGGAACAATGGTAACGCCCTGGCGTGAAGAGCGGAGCATCAAGCAGGAAGCGGGATCGATACGCGCTAACCCCGTAAAAGTGGACTCAGCCTTACACTCCCTGGGTGGCGACTGTAAAATTGACCCGACGAACAGAAGGGCGCCTTGCATGGCTGCCATATAGTTAATTTCGAATCCTGTTAACCTTGTTAACATGTAGTCTTGCTGCCATTTGTCCGTTGGAATTAGTAAACAAGAACATTATTATTACACATTATTAATATTTGAATTCTTACATTTCTGCTTCCCGGTGAATCATCACGCATCAGAACGTTGTAGTCAAGGAGCCCTCGACTCAACCTAGATCATGCATGCTCTCGGTTCAGACATGAGTATTGAACCACAGTTATTTTATTCTACTTTCAAATGACGCGGGATACGCCAGTTTCTTCTTTAACTTACACCGAGTCCGCTGACAGGGAAATTGGAGCTGCTGCTGCTGTTTCCACCAGCAGATCCTCCAGCACCTCCAGATGAGCCTCCACTGCCCGGGCCGCCTCCACTGCTTGGGCCTGGGCCTGGGCCTGGGCCTGGGCCTGGGCCTGGGCCTGGGCCTGGGCCTGGGCCTGGGCCTGGGCCTGGGCCTCCGCCAGCACCTCCTCCTCCTCCTGCTGCCGCGCCTCCACCCCCTAGAAAGTCAAAAACAAATTTAGTAAGCGTATAACGTGATATCTAGTCATGTCCGCTTTTTTTCAAACCCAAAGCATTAGCGAATTGTTGTAGTCAAGGAGCCCTCGACTCATCCTAGATCATGCATGCTCTCGGTTCAGACATGAGTATTGAACCACAGTTATTTTATTCTACTTTCAAATGACGCGGGATACGCCAGTTTCTTCTTTAACTTACAACCTGACGTGGTCTATGGATAAAGTAAAGGACAACAGCCGTCGCAGAGTCATGTAATAGATTACCGACTTATTTTGAATTACCTCAACTTTGAATATATGCACAACGATGACCAAGTAGTCTCATGTTTACTGTGCTGCGTGGTGCTTCCTCCGAAAGCTCAGTTTCTATGGTGCACGCAATTAATGTTTAACAACAGCATCTTAAGTAACTGCTCAAAACAATTTTATCATCGTCATCGTCATCGTCATCGTCATCATCATCATCATCATAGTCATCATTATTATTATCATTGTCATAATCATTGTTATTATTATTACTACAACTGTTGCTGCTACTGCTACTGCTACATCATCATGTGCTTTGAATATCATTTGCAAATTCACACATGCGACATCTTACATGATTTACCTTGTAGGTAGTGGGCTACCGTGTTCACGATAAGGGTCATCGCTGCACGAAAACGGCGTTTGGTCGGGCATCGGATGTACTCTCTACGGCTCAGAAACACCTTCAGCTCGTCTGGTGGCCGATACACATCACTCAGAATAATCCCGAAAACTTCTTTGCCTTCGCGTCTTGCAACGGCCACCTCTGTTTGAATACGAGATAAACGTTAGAGCAGCGATTGGCTTCATAATAAGTAACTGACATCTGAATATGACATTCCAATAGAGGAACTCATAAACACGTCGTGAGGTTAATAATTATAGCAAAGATAGTCTGTCTGTCTGTCTGTCTGTCTGTCTGTCTGTCTGTCTGTCTGTCTGTCTGTCTGTCTGTCTCTGTCTGTCTGTCTGTCTGTCTCTGTCCGTCCGTCCGTCCGTCCGTCCGTCCGTCCGTCCGTCCGTCCGTCCGTCCGTCGGTCTGTCTGTCTGTCTGTCGGTCTGTCTGTCTGTCTGTCTGTCTGTCTGTCTCTGTCTGTCGATGCTCTGTCTGTCTATGCGTCTGTCTCTGTCTGTCTCTGTCTGTCTGTCTGTCTGTCTGTCTGTCTGTCTGTCTGTCTGTCTGTCTGTCTGTCTGTCTGATGTCTGTCTGTCTGTCTCTGTCTGTCTGTCTCTGTCTGTCTGTCTCTGTCTGTCTGTCTCTGTCTGTCTCTGTCTGTCTCTGTCTGTCTCTGTCTGTCTCTGTCTGTCTGTCTGCCTGATGATCTGTCTGTCTGTCTCTGTCTGTCTGTCTCTGTCTGTCTGTCTGTCTCTCTGTCTGTGTGTCTCTCTGTCTGTCTGTCTCTCTGTCTGTCTGTCTGTCTCTCTGTCTGTTTGTCTGTCTGTCTCTCTGTCTGTCTCTCTGTCTGTCTGTCTGTCTTGCGAGATTAATGGAAGAACAGCTATGGGAATTGGGAAAGAAGGTATTCTGGTAGGCAGGAGAGTTTCTGAGAGAAAGACTGCATCTGGACGTTACACCATGAACTACTTGGTCTTTTTCTACCTCTCTTCCTTAGGCGCCTGAAAATCATTTTGTCCGATCCTGGTTTTCCGTCCGGAGGTCAGGGGCGCCTCTGATGGCTCTCGTGATAAACCGTAAAGTATAGAATTGTAGCAGTTGAGTCTTGTCAAAAAAGGGCGTTTGCTTTGGCCATAGAACGAGAATTCGTGACTACAGGCTTTAATATTCCTAAATATT
>JACEVL010002161.1:0-7500 GCA_020284085.1 Aporrectodea caliginosa
GGAGCAGGGGAAGGCAACGGACGGATTTTAAGGTCCAAGAGGACCTACAGAAGAGGGGTACAGACATAACAAAAGATCGGCAGCATAATACGGAATAGAGAACACTGGAGACAGTGGAGAGGCTTCATAAGGGCCTCATCATCGTCGGGAAACTGACGGAAGAGAAATAAGAAGAAGACAATGAAACAGAGATGCCAAAGGTAGATAGGCCTGGTCTAAGCCAACTGAAAAAGAAATGACACAACAGACAGAGCAGAACAAACGTGTGCAAGAAAAGAGTTCTAAATCGTAGGTCCAGCCACGGAAAAGCGATCGTCTGCCAAGAAGAGTTCTAGAGCTTTGGCACAATAGGAGAAAGACCTAATTGACCGTTAAAATGAGGGCTGATTTTAAATATTGTGGTTTGCCAGAGTTCAATGTTTCACAAACTATAAGCCTCAATTTGAAGCAAATTCCTTGCTGAGCGGCCAGTGAAAATATTTTAGAATAGGGGCTACATATTTGTATTTGTAATGTAATATAAAATGTAATCGAACTTTTATATAGCGCAGCTCAAAATCAGCATTGCTTTGAAACGGCGTCAGTGCCTGGACCAGCGAACACGAAAGTCTTAAGGCGTTTCCGGAACTGGGAATGCTAGAGGGCTAGTAATTCCAGACGAAGAGACTGGGGAAGACAGTACCAAAATTAGAGGCCAACACAGGCAAAGTTCGTGGCTTGGGCCGTAGCAGAGCGCATGCGCGGGACAAACATAAGGCCGCGAGTGAAAGATCGCAAGGAGACCCTCGAGGGTAAAGAGGAATCCAGAGTATACGGAAAAACTCAGGTTGTTCGGAACCACCCCCATCAAGTCAGCTAAAAGAAAGGGGTTTGAACTGCATACGCTGTTAAATAGGGAGCCAGTGAAGCAAGCGAGTCACGAATAAAGCCTGATATATGTGCACACTTTGGAATGCCGCCTATGAGCCGAGCAGCAGGATTGAGAATACATGTAGACTGAAGTTCGAGAGTATTGGAGATGCCAATGTATGCAACATTTCCAAAGTCCATCCGAGTGCAGGTCATGGCGTGGACCAGAGTATAGTGATAGTATGAAGTGAGAGAGAGCTGCGAATGGAACGAAGTTGGCGCAGATGCATATTTAAATTTATGATAGTTTTCATAGATTCGGCTTCGACTTGTAGGTCTTGGTCCCAATGTCCTCATCACTGTAGAAAAATAAAACTTTGAGTCTATACTAAAAGAAATGCAATTTCCAACTCACGATGTTCCGAGATTCAGGTCTTCAGCCAATCTGAGACCAATCATCGAAGGCAAGAGCAGGTAGTTGCACCTGAGTTCCTTGCTAAAGAATTCTTCCAGCGTCTCATGCATCACGTTCCAATTGTGCGACTCGGTTAAAAGCATCGACTGAGAGCTATCATGCAACGCACCAAAAGGCATGTGCTGTAACCTATATTCATTGCAGTTTAATGTGGTATAATGTAATACTTATTAATAGAATAGAATAGAATATTCTTTATTGTAAGACCTATTGCAAACCGCATTTTGGCTAACATGAAAGTTTAAAGGATTGTTTTATCTATTTCTGGATTAGACTATTTATACATTCTATAAATTGTATGTTCACATGCTATTTATCATGAATGTTATTTATCTTTGATAAATCATTCTAATTAATAAAGGTTTTTCTGGTGAGACAGTCTGCCGATGGTATTCCTCGATCATGAGCACGAGGACGTAGACCATGTCCAGTATGTCTTTTGGGCGGGACATGTCGTGTAAGAGTGTCCCTCGTTTCTCTGCACAGCTGAGAATAGGCGATAGTACGCATTTAGGCATTGCTGCTCTATGGTTTGAATGTTTGAGGGGAGGCATAGGCCTTTGATTAGACGTCGCAGCACTACTTCTAACGCCTCGCGGTCTTTCTGGGAAGTAAAACCCAACTATGCTTGTGAGGCAAAAAGCATTTTGGCTAGAGTTGTAGCACGTACCACATCGTGCAAACTGAATCCTCGTAGGCCCTGCACTACGAGGGTACGCAGCGCGTAAAGTGACCGTCTAGCCTGACAACATATAGTCTTTTCAAGTTTTCACATTTGTATAATTTAATATGATATATTAAGATCTTGCTTAATCTAGTCAAAGATAGTAAACTAGGCTATAAGGCTAAGGCGTATAATATATGCCAATATATTCTAATTACTAATTAGTTCAGGTAATGTAACCAATGCTGTAACCAGCTGTTAATTCAACGAAAACATTCAATTAAGTTTGATTGCAGGAAATTGCCATGAAAATAAACAAACAAATTAAATAATTAAAATTTCTTTGATCAACTCCAACATTGAATTGAAAATAAATCTAAAATAAATGAAATAATTGAAATTGTTTCATAAAGTCTAAAATTATTTAATAAATTCTAACTTCTTTAGACGTGGCTGTGTGATGAGAAGCAGATTCAGCAGTCCAACATGATCCATTAAGTTACTAGCAAAGATGAAGTCAAAAGTCATATCTAATGGCATCAGCCAATGACACAGATGAAAAAGATCGGTCGCCCAGAACGTATATGTCACCTAAGCATTTAACAACAAAACACATGCAATAACAGTATTTTTGGTTTTGCCGTTTAAGAGTCGCACAATAATAATTATTAGCATCGTTTCCCTCATTTTCTAAGACAACCGTAGTCAACAGCCGGACAAAGCTATTATTTCACAACCAACGCAAAGGCAGTTGAGAACCTCTGCATTGTATGTGTAGTATTGTGTACTGGCAGTAACGCCGATCCAAGTACTCTTAAACAGCGATCCAATTTAATGCTAAATAATTATAATTATAAACAATTTAAGTTCATATTAAATTATACGCACCTTCGTCACTTTCCAAGATTCGAGATAATACAAAACCGCTTTTCTCATTTTCTCAAAGAAGGCCTCATGTATTGTAGAATGTTTCTCAAAAAACTCCCTGAAAACAAAATAGAACTGGATGAGACAAGCGTCAGTCACCCAAAATGCTTTTACAGACTTGGAATTTCGTCTTGGCAGATATATAAGCAAGAATAATCTTCATTAAGAACCAACAACAGAGTTCTAATGCAAAGAAGCATAAAATCAAAGTCTTGAAGTTTTAGAGTGAATTCCTTATTAAAAAGAGTTGAAATTTCAGTTTTAGGTTGTTATTATTTTAAATTATTATTATTAAGGAGTTTTAATATAGCGCCCCTTAAAGGTAATCTACCCAGAAGTGTTCCCAGTCCAACCACAGCTAAATAAGACAGTCTTTAAATTAGTAAAGAACGTAGTATGACTTCAGTTTAACGTGACAAAAAAGTCGCGCATTGAGACGGCTCCAGCATTCAAGGTTATAGAGAGGAGGTCATAGTGGAATCTGGGACATACATGTAGGGAGAAACAACTAGTCAAGAGCCCTGCGAAAAAGAAGACAACGAGAAGAGACTGAAATATCCCCAGTTAAGATCACAGATCGAATCGCAGAGGGAAGGTCATTCCAGAGCATATGACCAACAGATGAATAGGCGCGATGCTGGGCAGTAGCAGTCCACGACCGAGGTACGAGAAGGTCATGCCGGTCTAAAGAGCGGAGTGAGCGACCAGAGGCGGCCGAAAGTACATTCCTGTGCATCCAACACTGCATTTAAGTCTTAAGACTGACGTTCAGCTTCGCTCAAACTGGTGAATACTAGTGTGGATTCTGCAGTGTTTTTTTAATTCGCCTCTGCTGCTCTGCTCTGCTCTGTTCGGCTTTGCTAGTTTGCCTCTGCTCTGCTCGGTTTGCCTCTACGACATGTACATGCAGTTTGCCTCTGCTATGCTTGGTTCGGCTCAGCCTGCTTGCCTCTGCTCTGATCTTTTTGGTTCGGTCTGCTTGTTTGCTTCTGATCTGCTATGCTTGGTTCGAATCTGCTTGTTTGCCTCTGTTCTGTTTGTTTGCCTCTGCTCTGCTCGGTTCGGTTCTGCCTCTGCGTTTTATCGTTCTCAGTTTGCGACGAACGATTCGAAAGTTGTGTTACACGGACTTTACTGTCATAGGCACGGAGTCGGCTTGCATCGACACGGCGTAATTGTCTTAAACAGACTGTACATTCTGGCGAGGAGCCATTAGCATAGAAATCACTTTCTGTTTCGAAATAATCGACGAGGAACCTCTTAGAAATTCGTTGAAGTTCGTCGATAAGAAATAAAGCTGTTTGATTCATTTGACTCGTCTCCTGAAAATCATCAGGGGCCTAACTTCGCCGATACAGCCACTGGAGAGTTACACAGGGAACGCGGCTGGGGCAGTCATCCTGGTACCTGAGTTCGGTCCGCCACACTAGTATTCACCATCATGAGCAGACTACTAAGTATTAACACCGTTTCATAGACAACCTGGGCGACAACACAAAATCGGTATAATATAACATTATTATATCCAAGTTTTGGAGTGCGATGAAAGATGTGTATTGCATGCTTACCTTTGCAATGGTAAATAGCAGGCAGCTGCATGTGCTCCATCTTCAACAAGCCATTCATCACAGCCTGGTCGCATCAAAGTTGGATTAGCAAAGTCTTTCCGACCTTTGCGCTCTTCAGAAAAATTCACCAATCCATCTATGGCAACAGTTAACATTTCCTTTCCAACGGTTTTCACATCTGACTCTTTGATTCCACGGTCAACATAGATCTGCATTGATGCATATTGTGCAATATTACCCTCGCCAAACGACATAGTGTAACCTGCATCCTGGAATGATTTGAGTCGGCTTCTCTTGACTGCAGCTTGGTTGAGTTTCCTCTTGAGCCAGCAATTCCATGTCTTTAAGACAGACTTGAGAGAATGTTGGTCGCCGAATTTGCAGATTCGTTCACTGTCTCGACTTGAATTGCTGTATTTGTCAATGAGGTCTCCCAAAATATTCTTCAGTCTTAAAAAATCTTTCTCAACCATAAAGGCATTGTACCAAACACTCCAGAGAAACTCTGCATCAGATTTACTTTTCGGATCCAATTTATTCATGATTTCCAGAAGAATTATGTCTCTGGCTATAACGTCATGGTCAAAAACATTCAGATGGAAACGTATTTCCTTAACTTCACCAGCTGAAGACGGAGGTCTCTGACTGAGTCCAGCAACTGTTGCCATAATGTGTCTTACATCGCCAAGGCCCAACACCAAGATGTCCATCTCACTGTTGACCTTGAAATCTCTGAGGAAGTCGTGCATACGTGTATTCCCACATGCATAGTAAGTTCTGTGTTCGGGTGCAACGAAAGGAACCCAACACTTGGACAAAAATTCAAATGCGGTCCTGTTCTCAGACATATCTCTCCGATTCAACTACATGTAGAATCAGCAGAAATTCAATCTTCTTCCTACAAATAGATGTTGGTTTTAGCGTTGTTCTACAAGACTGGGTGTACAAGCTGCATAGCTGCATAGCTGTACACTCAGTGTGGGCCTAAGTCTTGCATTAGATAACTGCCAATTGCATACTAACCAGATAGGGCATGTGCTCACTGCTCATGTTACAGTTGCATGAGGCTAACATGATCCAATGTCAGCATCATTTTAACAGTGGCGGCACTACATCAGGGCAAGCCAGGACAAATGCCCTGGTAAAAAAGCCTTTGTCATAATTTTTACCCTGCCGAAAATATTTTGGGGGCATATACCGCCCTTGCACTAGTTACTCGTATGACTTCCCTGGCTACGCCCTGGTTACCAAAATGTCTGGCGCCGCCTCTGCATTTTAAGAACCTCAAGATTAATGTGTCTATTCCAACAGTAGGCTAGGCCTACATCTTACCGAATAATATCACTGGAAAACTTGAATAGTCGTAATTGGAAAGGTAAATTCCAAATTTTTAAAGCGCTTCTAAAAAGCTATGCACAGTGCAGTCGTGGGCCCTATCCTGCGTTTAATACAAGCAAGACAGTATAAAGAGAAGCGAGTAGCATGGTTTGGGCTAAGTGTTGCGTAGAAAGACCAATTAGGCAAACATGTATAGGCAACACTGAGGTCGCCATAAACCATCCTCATGTTGTAGGCCTAAATCACAAAACAACACAGTGCACCAATTGTAATTGCACTACTTAGTCCATACTGCAGCTGATCGTCGTGAAGAGTGGCTTTCAGACGTCGACCTACATAAAATCTAGTGTCTTGATGGACGTACGTTAGGCCTGTACATGCTTCATCTGCAGTGGCGGCGCCAGACATTTTTTTAAACCAGGGCATTACCAGGGCTATCATACAAGTAACCAGTGCAGGGGCAATTTATGCCCCAAATAAATTATCTGCAGGGCAAAAATTCTGGCAGGGCAACGACCAGGGCAAAGGCCTTTTTACCAGGGCATTTGCCCTTGCTTGCCCTGGTGTAGTGCCGCCACTGTTCATCTGATCCACTCACTCACACAGGTCTGTCTATGCGAGCAACTGCACACATCGATGTGTGCAGTGTACACACATCGATGTGTGTGCAGGCTATAGCTATCACAACTATCCGCCGTTAGTACGCGCAGTAGTTGTAACATCTGCTTTCCTTCGGCTAGCTGGAACAATGGACACCAATGGATTCTTGAAATCCCCTTTCCGTGCGGTTTTATTGTTGAAAATTCACTTATATTCCACATAATTACTATGTAGGCCTAAATGCAGCATAGGTTACATAAGTTAGCGGCTAGATTCTGTTCTTACTTTCGGTTTCGAAACTGCGGAAGAAACCAGTTTCATATTTTGGAATGAACACCAGTAAGAGCCCAGCAGTTGTTCAACGCCATCAGAACTCTTTCACCCCATACACACTGTACACATTGTGCTGGTCCTGCAGGGCACACTGATCGAAAAATCAAAGAAGAACACTGTGTTCTGGCATGCATCCCTAGCCGAAGTTATGTTGAACATCTTCATCTCAGAAGACCTCTTCAGTGATTAATTTGTTTAAGGCATGCTAACGAATTGATTCAGAAGAAGCTAATGGAAGTCGTTGATGGGAAGACCACTGGTCCAAGAACTGCAGAAGGACAGATATCAGACATGACATGTTGGAATTTGACTCACAACAGAAACCAATTATTGAATTTTCTCCTGTTTCAGATACGATTATGAATGACCTAAGTACATATCAGTTGTAGGCCTACATGCTTAAAATATGTCTGCTGATTCAATGTGGCTACAATGCTAACGAGAATCACATCTCCCACTTGCAGACCGCTCAACCAGGTGCACTCAGTCATGCCAGATGGCTAACTAAAGCCAACCGATTGCTTAGGTTGTATGCTTGCCAAGAATGTCCTTCCTATAATCTGCAACGCTTTGTAAAATTCATACTGAATTTCTATGCACCATCATTGTTTCATATCAAACCTCATCTGTCGTGCCAGGATGGAGCAGAGAACTTTTTCTTCATGCTAGAAACTTGACAAAATTGATCAAGCTCTCATCACTTCAGTACTCCAGAACAACAGCTACTTTTGCCATCCTGAGAATAT